>JAXQQM020088498.1:0-302500 GCA_034641835.2 Pinus albicaulis
GTCTTGGTTGGGAGAAATTTTTTTTTTTCTTCTTAAGACTGAAGCCTTGGCCAAATTACTGATAGTGGAATGTAGTGCACACTCTTCCAAGAGGCCTCTCAAGGAAAGAGGTCAGATTCTTGATCAGGAACAACCAGTGCTAAACAACACTTGCTATCTTAGCTAAACCACTAAAGAAGCTATATCTCTAAATAGACCATATATTTAGAAATATAATAACCAATACATAATGAATATGGCTGCAACCCTCTTTGTTTTATAAGATATGAGCTTCCAAACCCTAAGACCCATTCATTTATGACCCTACTTCCATGCAAGGTGTCTCCATCTAAAACTATGTATCCCTCATTGATTGCCACTCCTACATGACAACATTGTTGATTTGGTCAAAGTTGACCCAATCAAGATGTTCTAGCCCCTTTTCACATGTAAGGGTGCTCAATTAAGTTGCCAAAATGTTTTCCTTTTACATTGGCATTGATTTATTCATTATTAAGGAGACTTATGGACCTCCATTTTCCTCTTATTCATAAAACAAGACAACAAAACAATAATTAATATTCCAACTAGCTCATGGCTAATTGGGAATATTACAGTCCTCCCTTCCCAAATGTTGCTTGTCCTCAAGAAATTAACAAGGTCATTGCTGCAACTCATCTCCTCCATCATTGGTGACACCATCATGTGATAATATTCCCTCATAAGCTAAGTGTCTCCCAATCCATCCCTCCATGAAATTGTCCTCCAATGTTCTCATGAGATGCAAATGATTCATCCCATAAGGAAGCAATATGTCCAATGAGACAAACATGGTTTGCCCAATTTTCTCCCTAAAAAATGTAGCATAAAGAACATGGAGAATATATCTCCCATAGGGCACATACAATACTCCTATCCTCCCTTCAATCATTCCCATAAAAACAATAAGCACATCATCAATGTATGGGATCAAAAATAAGTACATACAAATAGAAATATTTAAAAATGGAGGTGGGTCATAGTCCCACATGTGGAACCAGAGCAGTAAATCTCCTGAATGCATCAGATAATGGTATGGTAAGTGGTTTCTCCACCACTTAATTTCTTCCCAAGTATTCTCACATTGGCTGAAGAGGTGATAGATGTTTGGTGCCTTTGGAGTGCACCCATAGTGATACAACATCTCCCTATATCCTCCAAGGGAGTGGCCATGTTCAGAAATGTTTATGGCCCAAAGTTGGACATGAATTTAATATGGAATAATGCTCTTCCTTGAACCAATAGCATACATGTACATGGTAAAGGAATGCAAATATTCATCAAATAAAACATTATGTACATAAGCATGTTCCTGACCAGAATTTCTGCTCATACAAATGGAGTGGTCGATAGATAGATCCCCTCTCATTCTAAAAGAGGAAAGAGATGGTTCTGATAACTCATTCATTGAGTTATGTTTTTCTTCCAACTCCACATGGTTCATGCATTTTTGAAAATGCTGATATAGTTCCTCTTCAAAGCCTTCCCAAGTGTAGCTCTCCATGATAGTGTTGTAGGCTCTCATGGAATAAGTATGGCTGAAGAGAAAGTCTTCATGATATCTTCGTAAAAACTTCTCCTTGAGGTTGGAGGCTCTAAGTAAGAATATCCTACCATGATAATAGATGACTTCATATTGGACTGAATATCTCTCTTCATGTAGCCGGTCATCAAGTATCATGCATGTAAAAAGATCCTTGGAATAATCCACCAATAGCTAGGATTTCCAATATGGATAAATCTTCCATAGTGACAACGTTTATGATATATCACAAAGAACATTTGTCATATCACTACCCTTCTCCTTCAAATCTCTCATGCCAAAGGTATATGTTGGAAGGCTACTATCTTTCCCATGCTTCTCCTCCCACAATGCAGAATTTGAAATGAGAGTGTATAATGATGATGTTGGGAGAATGTATCCCTCCTCCTTGAGTCTACCCAAGACTCTCAGTGCTATATCAAGGCCTCCTAATGCTCCCATTCCTCCTATATCTATGAATGGCGCATCATGATGTGAGACAGGTCTCTCCAAATATCGATCAGGTGGCCTCCCAGGTGGGTTACCACAAAATAATAATGTCCCATGAGCCAAAGTAATGTGCATAATAGGTGGGACTATTAGGTCCTTGCTTCCACTATGCAAATGCATCTCTAATTTCTATGTGGAAGTTGTATGTGATGGATATGTGTGCATGCCTTAAACCATTTGAGTTTTTCTACTCTTTATATCCACCCATTCCATCTGTAATGTCTCCCAATTTGTGGTGACCTTCCCCAAATTAATCAACCACTGCACACCTAATAATGAAACACTGCACACCTAATATCACATTGGTATTAGGTATTTCAACCACAAAGAAGTGATCAGTCAATGTATATGTCCCCATGGTGACAAATAAGGATGGAACATAATGCATGCATTGCATAGTTCTATCTCCTAGGACCAAAATAGAAAATCTGTCAAAATCATCAATGGGTATTGCCCTGCTTTACACTAGTTGGGCATCAATAAAATTGTGGGTAGCCACGCTATCAATCAAAATAGAAACCCTCTGATCTAATATGGAACCTCGAAATCTTAAGGTCAAGTACCTAGGTACTCCTCTCAATGATGCAAGAGCCCCTCCAATTGGAGAAAATGCCCAATTACCATCTCCCGATGGTGTTGGTTCATCTCTTATTGTCTCAGCGTTGTGACCACTTCTTGGTTCATCTTCTTCTTCCTCCTCATCATCTGAGAAGACCTCTATGTAGTGTGCCTTTCCCGCTGCACATTTGTGTCTCGGTGCCCAAGATTCTCGGCATGTGAAGAAAATCTTCTTCGTCCTCAAGTCTCTTCAGACATCATCATCAAGAGGTTTTTTATTTTGGCTCTCCTTTGAAAGAGGAGCCTTCTCATCTTTTCCCTTTGATGGAAAAGAGGGCTTATGGTGAAATTTTTCCTTTTCTTTTGGTAAGGCATCTTGAATATCTCTAGCCCTATCAAAGGCATCTCTAAGGGTAGTGGGCTTGGTAGAATTAACGAACCCATCAATAGGTTTATCTAACCTAAAAATGGACATATAGACCCTTCTTGCTACAGATAAATCAGGAACCATAACAGAAAGTTTTAAAAGTTCAAAAATATAAGTTTCTGGATTACCTCATTGTTTTAGCTTTGCAAGCCCCATGAATGGTGCTTCAGGTTCTCTTCTATCAAACCTCTCCACCAACCTCATTGTAAACTCTGTATATGTAGTCAAATTGGCATGACCCAATGTAGACAAGCCATGGAACTGCCAATCATGTGCTTTGCCCTCAAGGTGCAGCGCTACTATCTTAATGGCCTCCATCTCTAGAAAAACCAAATTAACCAAACTACTCCTCCGGTGGTTCCTCGATGATTTGGCACCATCCTTCGGAAGGTCCAGGATTGCCAGGTGCTATCTCCACATTCACGCCACCACTCCCCTCCTGAAGGCTCGAATGCTGGCCGGATTTTTCTGAGCTCAGACCTGCCAGACGGGTGCATTGTTCCTCCACTTGGGCCTCCTCACAGAAAACCACGGTGATTGAAGCTATGATTCATGGGCGGTTCAGAGAGAAATTAAAGGAAAAAATTACAGTGCGTGTTGTGGGAGAAGGTGAAGTAGTGGGGAAATGAGGAGCAGGGGAGCCCATACAGTGGCCAGATCCTAGAACCCGACCCCACCCACTTCTAGTTTTTGGATAGCAACCTGCATAATAATCACTAGACTGGCCGGAAGACGACTTGGTTGAGGGGCTAGAGGGAGTGCGCAGGGGTTGACCTCTAGTGCTCCCCCTGTGGAAACGCATACTTTGATGTAGGTGAGGCATGGGTGTAGTCTCAGTAGTGGGCAAAAGACGAGACAGAGAAGCAGGATTCCAAGAAACCGAGGAAGAAAAACACAGACCAGATCGAGAGAAATGCATATTTGCACCAAGGTCTAAGTAGCAGTTCAGTTGGCCACTTCTCCTTCTCGTCATAGTGAGCAGGAAGTGTAACCCAGCAACTGGAGAGCATCTACAATTCAAAGGTTGTGGCTCGTCCGAAAAACCATAGCGAAATGCCATTTTATCGACTCGACTGTAATGGCATCGAAGAACGCCCGTCATAATTAATCTCTCATTGATGAGAGCCGAAGGCCAGATCATATTGGAGCATGAAAAATCACTAACAGGAGTGGAGGTCCGATTTTGAACAGCGTTAAAACTTAATGCAATTTGATGTGAAAACCTTGGAACTTAAATATCAGCTGATTGAACAGCGTTAAAAATTAATGAGATTGATATGAAATCGCAACATCCATGTCCCATCGCCTTAAACGCCATCGAATGCACCTGCATCCAAGAATAGGGAAAATTTTGATTAAGGACACGTGGCAGAAATTGATTGGAGTGGATGTTTTTTTGGGCCACTCACGCAGTGGAAATCTGGACCTAAAAAAGATTAGGGCGAATTTGATAAGAAATTCGCGTCACAACTCTCTCTCCGTACGCCAACCTAAATTCGAACCCGTAAAAGATTAGGGTGGAATTCATTTGGTTTTCGTGTCACAAAATTGGCCGATATCAGTAGGCTATTTTGGAATGCGAATTTGGTTTGAATTATGGTTTATCACCGTTTGAAGTCCAGTGGGCTCCACGGCTAAAGGGTTCGTTTGAAGTTTTGACAAAGGTTTTGTTATATATTTTATTTTATATAACACACGGTGGAATAGTTTTATTGTTTGTTAAAGTCCCACACTGGTTTTGGTAATATTTTGTTTTAAATGCGACATATATATGTTATATATATATATTTCATATATATATATTAAAAGATTTATAAATTGTAGACCCCAGGAGCAGTTTAATAGATTGGTTATTTTCATAGTTTTGTTATGTTTTCAATATATGCGTTGCATATAAAAGAAAAGGGCTATGAGCTTGTTTTGGAATTTAGTCGTAGAGTTTATTACTAGAAATTGCACCAGGAGGTGCAAGGGAATGCCGAAAGGAGGAAATAACATTACTTGCGCTCGCATTAGTGAGGCTCATTGACCTATTTGAGTAGAAGGATATAGAAATGGTTGTCAATCCCTCTCAAGCCTCTAGAAATGGAATTGATATTGGTTGCCACAAACTGAAGCTTGTATTGATTAACATCACTAAAGTGTGAGGCATGATAAACCAAGATACCCAATATTAGTGCTACAAATTCAAATAAGGGATTATTGTTAATATAAAGAAAATAAATTGCCCGATTTTGATAAACCAACACTAATCTCTGCACATAAGGCTGCTTTAGGACTCTCGAGGGGATATAAAACTCGACATGTAGAGTAATTTCATTATGCAAAAATTCAACGCATGTCGTGTTCACTGGACAAATAAAATATGGAGCACTACATAATTAGAAAATGACATTGCAATAGCAAGTCAAAAAAAGGTCAACACATGCGAGGATAGGTGGGTGTCACTGTTCAAGATTATGTCAGTGATGACGAATCGGAACACTGTCCTGAACATAAACCCAAAAATTTTCCATTTCCTTTTAAGAAACCAACACAAATTATGCAACACCTATACAATTGGGTAGGGATAGAATAATGTGAAAGAAATATTAAGGGAAACTATGAATTTCCATATACACTATTCAAATAAGGAGATACTTCAAAAAAAAAAATTATGAAAGCAATAACAAGAAATCCATTAAAAAACTGTCAAATTTGGAATTTTAGAAAGAATGCCCTCAACTAAAAAGTCAGATATAATCCATCTACAACTTTAGACTTCCAATATAACAAAAAAAATTATCTTAAGCATATCCAAATTTAAATATATTTAAATATGTATCAGGTGGGAAACCTAAAACAACTCTAAACTTGGTCTGTAACCTAAGCTTCTTCCACAACAGGTTCAAGTGACTCCCAAATTCAAATGCAGTATTCTACAAGATCATGGTAGTGCTTGGCATATTTGGAAATAAAACAATAGACCATTTTCTTTGAACCATGCTTGAGCAACATGCTAAAAATATGCCTTCCACATGTTTGTATCATAGTTTCAAAGATGTAAATATTGTCAAAACCACTGTCACGTTCTTGTAGGAAAAAAAGTAATGGGCCATTCTCTTTAAACCACGCCTGACTGAGCAACATAATGAAAAGGTGCCTTCCTCAGGTCTGTATCTGTCTCTCAAAAAAATTAATATGATCAAAAGCACAACCACTGTCTTGTATATCCCCAGAAACCTACAAAGAAACTGATATCTTCCAAGGAATGAACCATCATTAGCTAACCCATAAGAGTGCCACAAATTACACATTAATTATTAGGATAACAACTTGTTTAAGGGCCAATCAAAAAATATCATAGCACCATTGCTTCATTGTGAAATCACTGTAAAGATGTAAGAGGGTTACATGAGTATTGGTTGACACTTGAAAGGCATTAGATATGTGTAACAGGATAACAAAAAACATAGAACGAAAAAGAAAGGTAGAACAAAAACTAAGAATGCATTTTCAACTTTTTTTTGTGTTGTTTTATAACAATGACGAATGGATTTGAATTTTATGAAAATAAGAGCAAAGAAGGAAATATTAAGGAGAAGATAAAATAATGTGACAGAAAATGAAAGATTTAGGTTGATCAAACCTGATCACCTACCTTGGATACAATACATAAGAGAGAGAGGCGAGCAAAAGGACCTCCTAAATGAGACAGCAGAAATAGGAACAAAAGAACTCAACGAGGATGACATGAGCTAAGTAGATATAAACAGTAATATGTTTCCATCCTCAAATCAAATACAAGTTCTTCTTATTAAAGCATATCCTGAAGATGAGTATTTATAATGAGATCTCCACGCCGAAAAATCCATGAGTGAATTCTATGAAAATTGGAAACTATTGACTTGCTACTAACTGCCAAAACAAAAACACTTACAACCCATGACTTAACATGTTATATTACCTAGAACAAATGGAGGGTTGTGAAGTATCACAACACAGTGATTTACTCAATGACCTAAACAACAAAAGTCTAACCAAAATGCTAATGAATCTAGCATACATGTAGTCAATGACCTTTGAGGATAATATATTATAGATTCAACATGTTAAAGTTTTCATTGTCTGCTAGACAAGGGCATGAAATAAAAACTGCAGAAAAATGTAAAAAATATCCCCTAGGCATTTATAGATATGTTTAACGAAAGAAAAGGGAGAAACACATCAATCAAGGTTACCCTTTAGGTTGATGCCTTACGAAAAGGTTAAATGAAAAAGGCATACAACTTTGTAAGACTGCCTCTTGAACAATAATGTTGGTATAATGCATTAGGTGAGCTTTACAGAGTCTGTATCAGGGAAAGTCCAAAGCCTTGCAAGCCATATTTTTCAAGAAAATTCTAAATATGCTCATGGGCATGAAATATTCATCGGATTTTAGTTAAGCTGTTATAAAAAAATATACAGTAGAACTCGGCTTGAAGAGATATCTACACCTCAGAAATGGTATATTAACTCTATTACCAGAAAAAAAATTGCTATTTTCTGAAAGTACAATCTGAGATCAAGAATGTGGTTTAAATAATGAAGAAAAAGAGATTAACTCATGTATAGGATATCCAAAAGGAAAATTTAGTTTTAATGCTAAGAAGAACAATACCAGATGTTAATATACACGGCCAAATGATTATAACCACTGTTGTAACTCACCATCTGTTTATAATCAGAGGACTGCTTCACACTGCTTGATATGTCCTCACTAACTTCAATTAAGACTTTTCTATCAAAGTCACTTAAAATAAATCATAGTAATCTGCTTATTGTAGGTTGTGTGCTAGTTCACAGTTAGCAAGACCTTGGTTGATATATAAGCTTATTTTAAGCAATGATTTGACAGATATCAGTCCAAAAACCAAAATCTATGGATTTGTTCCTAATTTATTTGAGCCTAATGCATAAATTAATCTAGAAGTGAAAAATGGCCTTTAATATATAAATTTTCATTCTAAGTCTTATTAAAAACTCGGCATAAAGACAACATTGTAGAAACGCAGTATAAAAGAGAAATCCAAAAAATGATGAGAATGATATAGAGAATTACCGTGCAATATACAAGGTTTCCTTAAACCTTCCATATCCTTACGCTGAATGTTCAGTCATTTCACATATAGCTAAAGAAAATCAACCATGCACTCAGGGTGTCGGAACTATACAAAATACATAATCACCAATAGTTTCTATACTAAAGAAAAATAATTTATGATTATTTTCTGCATCAATTTGGAGATATTCTGGTTAGATCGAGGTGATAAAATCTGCAAGGACAACATTAAAAGTGGATTACTATCGAAATTCTCTATTATGGGAACAAATACAGACCTTGATATGTTTAACATCTGTTTCACTTTACTTATCATGATTCATGGTGTAGACATTTAGGAAATGAATGATTTTATTGTGAGATATTCAATCCACAGGCAGATAACTCAAGTTGGGAAATAAAAACATCACGTTGTAACAGAGGTCTTGGGCATAGAATAGGGGACTTGGGTTTTTTGGAATCAAACTTCAGGTTAAGATGCTCATCCGAAGAATGGCATAGTGAGCCTTAGCATGGAGTTGGGAGTACCAATTTGAAGTGCAGGTAGGGCATTGTACAATAGACCAGTTAGATTTCTAGACCCTAATACAAAAGTTTCTTCTTCTTTCGAAATGTGTTTCTTTTTTTTTGTAACCAATGTGGGACCTATTCTTGTTTCAATTGGGGATGGATCAGCATTTGTTATTGCTCCAGATGATCATGCTCTGGGTAGCCCCAGAGGCTATTTGGGGGTGATGAGTCCAATAGGTCCCAATGAACTGTTGCCCTCGCCGGGGAATACTATTGCAGTGGAATTTGATACTATTTTGGATGTTGAATTCCATGATCCTAATGGAAACCATTACCTTTAGCTCCAGTACATGTTCACAAAAGAGGGTGCCATATTCATTCATGCATGCAGAGAGGGTGAATTGTAGGCATTGCAATAGGAGGTGTTGTTGTTGTTGCATTTTCCACTAGATTGTTTGTCTGGTTCTGTTACAAGCGCAGAGTATTTAAAAGGACAGAAAAATTTAGTTCAGATATTGTGAAATTGCCTCGAAAATTAACCTACAAAGAGATCAGCAATGCTACGAAAGACTTTTTTTGAATGTGATTGATAATCGATAATTTCAAGCAAGGGTAATCCCCTTTTGAAACCCAAATTTCTAAGCATTTTCTAAAACCTGATAATAGAGTCATTGTAATGAACAAGCACCTAGGTCCATATTACGTCCAAATCTACCAAGCACCAAGATCTATAAAAAAAATCCACAGTATCTGCGAACTAAGAAGAAGAGGCAGAAAATGTATTCTGCTTACCCGTTCGAATAGTGGTTGGGGTTTACCACGGAAAAAATTTGACAGAGCCCATGTAGCATTTCTTATCATTGAAATTCTGGCAGTATCATTCAAATAGGCAAGCACCTGCCTCAGAGCTCGATGACTGAGGACAATATCTGTAAATGTTGCAGAGTCTCCAGCAATATTTCCCAAAGCCCAAATAGCCTTACACGAGCACCAGTTGAACTCAAAGTTCAATACTAGTTTTTTAAATCAAATTCCAAAATTACAGACATATAAAGATAGTTAGGAAGAATAATTTTATGCCTCTAAAATAAACGTGCTACATGTTCTCGAACATTATCATTCCTAGAGGTAAGAAGTTCCACAAATATAGGCAGTGCCCCGTAATCAATCACAACCTTTGTATTCTCAGAGGTTCCTGAGACTATATTAGTCAAAGCCAAAGCTACTTCAAACTGCATTATTAATCACAAGGTATCACCATCAAAGCTATAATTTTAATATAACAATTTATCTACCATTGAAACTATAATTTTAAAATAGATACACCTAGTGATATAGACACCTAGTGAGAGTCGAGGTTAGGAAATTATAATAAGAATTATTACAAGATATCACTCGTAGTGTAGTTGATTGTTCATTGTCTGCTGTAACTATAATTTTAAAGAAGATACACTTAGTGACATAGACACCACCAAGTGAGAGAAGAGGTTATGAAATTATAATGAGAATTATTTCAAGATATCATATTACTCATAGTACAGTTAATTGTTTATTTTTTGGTGTAATAATTGTTTATTATTCATAAACACAATCAAACATATTATGAGGGACGGTGATGAAATTGACAACGCTCTCATAACAAACCATAATGGGCACATCCCCTCGCAAGATAGACTCTGAATAAGAAAGAAAGCAAAACAAAGTGATTACTTACAGGATCATAGGCTTCCGGAAGAACAAGATCCAGAGCAGCATATGTAACCCCTAAAGAAACACCTCTCTCTGCAAGACGAATCGCTACATCTTTCATATGTAGTCTAGCAAATTTTTTGAGCTCATCACAAGAAAGAGGATCAAATACAACTATCTCATCAAGTCTATTCAATAGCTCTGGCCTGAAATGTCTTCTAACCTAAAAAAATATTCAAAGGCATGTCAAAGCACTGCAATCAACTTCGTGATAAAATTATATGAAAAATATGCATACACAGAGTCCAGGAGAATTAAACGACAGGTGTATTGGCAGCTGCCGAAATGCAGCAACTAAAACAGTAGGTGTATTGGCAGTTGCGAAAATGCAGCTAGTAAAATGGAAGGTCTGTCGACGATTGTAGGTGTGTGGATTGTTGCTGGTATTTTTAGACCGATTCCATGGAAATATACCAGAAACCAGTGGTATGTCAAACCTAGAAGGTAACCCGAGAGTCTGTGACCGTCAGATTAAACAAGTAACAAGTGTCGTGCCTATATAAGAAGTGTTGACGAAAAAAAAATTGATCTCTTTCATAATAGAAGGCGTATCGGCCTAAATATCTAGGACATGTGGCACTCCATGATAAAGACACATGGTGTGTGGATTTGAGTTTTTCAGTTGATCAAGTGGGCCGAAAATAGGTGAAATGTGGCACCACTCAGAGATTGACATGTGCCAATTGGTACAAGTGGTAGAAAATTGGCATGCTAAAACAAAAAGGTGATGCAGGAATGACATGAGGGAGAAAATATCAGAAAAGTCCCAAATCTGGAGAACTAAAGCTCATCACCAACCTGAGATTGACAACTTTACATGATGTAACCTATGAAATCGTAAATGGAGAAATCATAGTAACAATAAAGTAACCTATGTAACAATAAAGTTGGATTCATCCTGGGAGTGGTAATGGGAGAAATCATATTGAACAACAGGAAACATGCAGAGTTGCTTACAATCAAATAGATGAAAAAACACATACAAAAAACCTAGATAATAATCATGAACAAGCTTAATATTGAATTATGAACTGTAAAGGAACTTATAAAATGTGACATTACGAACCTGGTCAAGCGCACAAGCAAAAATATCCTGGACATGACCCTGGTTGACAAGTTGTATTGCTCATGATGCAAGAGGATTTGTACCTGCACTGCAAGTCAATCAAAATCCATCATTATCTATACAATAAATACAAGTAATTGATGTAGTATTTTTTACTCTAAGATGCATTCTTATGATAATGTTAGAACATATGTTGAAAATGTCAAAACATACCTGAATAATCTCCTCTTCGTTTCAAGAACAATTTATTGGAGTCGGATGAACTTGGAACAAGCCTCCCACGATCTGAAAGAGTAGAAACTAAGTCAACAGTGACATTTTTGTTGCTACACTGGATCGAGGGAGGTTTTCTCCAAGATTAAATCACTCCAATAAATTATTATCTACTAAGCAGGGCCAACCATGTGAAGGTGGAAGCTCTTATGGCCCCTCCCCCCCCCACCCCCTCACATCACTCTCAATTCCCCAATACCCAATCTATATTTCATTTTTTACTTTCATGAGCATAAAAAAAATATTCAATAACTAATAAAAAAACAATTTAACAAAAAGTACACAAGGAAACATTGAAATTAATGCTTGACATAAAAATAGTATGATAAATGAGTTTTTTATATAACGCAAAAAACATTCCAAGTATGGTAACGTTTGTCTTATAATAATACAATATTTTACATTATCAAATTTTCTTTTTCTTCTTCCTATTTCTAAATATCATAATTACATCATCAATATCATCATGCTCTGCTCCTATTTCATGCCTTTTGACCTGCACTGCTGACCTAGTTGTGTAGTCACGATGTCTGGTCTCATCCAGTGACGGGGCATCACCTACAAAAATAGATAATATTAAAATTTAATTGTCAGTTTTTAAATATCATTGAACTATTTCGGTAATATTAATAAAAAAAATTGCAATGAGATTATTTACCTGGTGCACCAGTTGTCGCCGTTGGGACTGTTTCCCTGTCTTCCTCTCTGGTGGTAAGATCCTCAAGGGAAACATTCTTTGTCATTTAAACAAAAAAATTTATAAGGACAACCATCAAGGTATAACTAGAAAAAAATATAAGTGGAAATTAATTACCGTCATGGCCCTCACTAATAGTAGCGTTGTCAACCTGGTCCCCACTACAATGATCAGGTTGCACGTGAGGAGCATCTACATCTGGCTCTAAAACTGGGTTATTTGCCTCGTCGGTAGTGCTTCTCCCCTAATTTAAACAAAGTTGTTAGACATTAAATTTATGGACAAAAAAAAACATATTGAAAGGTTAATGTTTTACCTTATCAGGCATTCTAGATCTTGGGACCTTCCCCAAGCTTCTGCGATGTTCAACTATGGCTTGATAGCCGAAATGGAAAGTGATATTTTTATCTTCCTCTGTAGTTTCTGTTCCGAAGTCATCACTCTACATTATATATGATTGTGTATTTTTAATCATATTTGATAGGATTACAAAAATTTTGGAAGGCGATACAATTAATTATAAGATGTTTATCTACTTAATTACAATTCTTGCGGCTAATTTCAAGTAGCCGCCCTGGCCTAGCTTGTGATGGCCCTTTTTTTTAATCCTAGCTTTGGTTGCCTTCGAGGTGTCAGACAACCTAGCATCAAAATATTAAAGTCAGATATGACATAGCACACTTTTATTTTAGACATAGAGAAGATTAAAGCTATTGAATTAAAGTTGTAATTTACCTTGCGGGTCTAGTTGGCATTTTTCCTTCTTTCTTTGCCCTTTTCTCTTTTGTGTCATGGATGAGTGCTCTCCACTCACTCTCTAGAACTTTGAGAGGATGCTTGTATCTAGGGTTAAATTTCAATTGCGTCCTATAGGTGTCCCTGGTATATTTGAAATATTTTCCGGCTACCCGAGCCATCATTGTTTGTCAAATGTGCTGACCCCAAAAAGGGCTTCTAGATAATCTAGAATTTCTTTTTTCAGGTTGGAATTATGGGAATTCCACCTTGTGCGTATGGTTGGGCCAAAAATTACCAACGTATGGCTCTCCAAAAACCTATAGAGCTCATTGTTTCCTACACAGAAAAAAAATATATATTATCATTAATTTAAAAATAAAAATCATGATAAATATGTTTTAGATATAGTACATGAAATAGTTAAAATATTAAAATTTACCTGGGAGTTGTACGTGCTTTATAGGGACACCTTCATCATTCACCAACAATGTGCCATTAATGGTCCCTGTGGAGCTGACACGTGTAGCTCTAGGAAACGCAATAATGTAGTTGGCCATATCAGCCTCATCACTGCCAACACGTTCAGCGGTTGGCTGGGTGTTTGCTTGGGCAGGGTGTGTTTCTTGGCTGGCACCTAAAGGAGTAGAAGGTGTATGAGAGGGTTGCTGGGCAATATCTTTCCCTTGTGTCTCACTACCACCAACATCGGGTTCAGCAAGTGCCAGAAAACACTACATACAAAAGAACTTTTTGTTAGTTTAGTCAATGTAAAAATTAAAAATCAAACTATCACAATTCATCTCATGCAGAAAAAAAAATATATCCTTTTGACTTTTTATTATTACCTGATATGTTTCTAGCTAGGTCATAAGTTGTTTTATCCTATCTTATGTTTCAGTTGTTTGAGGCGCGTCTATCAAAGTATTAAATTCTGACCTTGCATCTCATGCCTTTTTTTGCAACAAGAGCGTTGGAGATAGGGATGAAGAAAGCTCTTCCTCAAAGAGGGAATCATCAGGCGTACCATGGCTAGGTGTCTGCATATTGGAACAAAATTAATATTATTTCAATTATGTAAATAACTAAAATACCTGAAGATAGAGCAATGCTGGCACTTTACATGTTCTTCCGCTGGCCTATTTCCACAATCATCCCGTCTCGGGGTTGTTCCTGTACTGCCCTGATCAGTCTGCCACATTGCAATAAAATTATAAATGTAAAAACTTGAAAACAATATCTAACTTGAAAACACAAAATGAAAATTGAAATAATTTCTAATAAGACACCAGAAGACAGAGTTAGAGTTTCAAATATGCCTTGCATTGAATTCAGTCCTGGAAACATGTCATTGCACATTAAGGCACCCAAACAAGAGACGAGTTGACAATGAAGACCTTATTGAATATGTTGTTGGAGCAACTTCTAGTAAACTTGTTGTGAAGACCTTGAGGACATTTTTGGAGCAACATTGTTGAAGCTGATGGTATAGCATTGTTGGAGACGATCTTGAAGGGCCTTGAAGTGAAGTTTTTGGAGCAACTATTGAAAAATCCTTAGAGCATTTAAGTAAGGCACTTTCTATCTTCCATCACCTTTTTCCTTTCAATATCCTTTAAATTATTTTGTTGATATTTAATGTTTGAAATCACGTTATAATTCCTTGATTATATGTGTTTGGGGACTTTCCCTTTGAAATTACCCAAAAATACCTTGGCAATTTTATCTTCAGGATGCATGTCTGACCCTATTGTTCAATATTTTGATTGATAGTAGTAAACATAGAGAGTTAGGGGGCTCTTGACTTGGTTTGGTTGGGCCATTAGATCCCTAACATCTACTAGGGAGAACCCCCCTTGAGTTGGAGGAGAGCTAGCCCGAAGTGAAAAGAGGTTGGTGAAGTGGCAATGGGGCTATTGAATTACACATGGTATCACACTTTAGCTTTAGGGCTTTATCTTGAGAAGTGTGAGATTTTGCTATATAAATTCTCAAATTGTTTACAACACTATTGTTAAGAACTAATAAGAAGTGATGTTGAGGGGTTTTTGGGTATAAGAAACAATACCATTTAAAAACTAGAGTTCTTAGTCCTTGGCATTCCTTCACCTGGGCCTAGGGGCACACAAGAATAATTTCACACTAAACCATGCAAAATTAAAAGTAACTTAACATATCCATAAAGTAATAATAATCATAAGTCCTAATTTCCTATTGTACAATATGATGCAAATTATTCAAACATGAAGCAATGAAGACATGCAATGTCTGAATTTCAAGATTGATGAACCAATACAAGAAGTTAGAAACTACAACTTTGATTCAATACTCTGTGTCCTAACTCCAGGAAGGAATCTAGTTTGTAATACAGAACATGCATCGTGTATTATCAATTCTTAATTGACAACAACTAAAGGTCATATACCTCATCAATTCCTTCCCATTTTGTGTTTTTATGTTATATTCCTTCTAAAAGTGTCAAATTTCTCTCAAAGTAAGAAACCACTGAATAAAATAGAAAATAGTTGAGATATGATTGAGAAATGGTGATTTATTTCTTGAAAGGATCTTCACAATTATCTTTGGTTGTTTTTCATCTCAAGAAACAAGAAATGACCTAAGAAAATATTGTGATGTAATATAAGAAACAACATGGTGCAATGGCCATTTTCAAAGCCAAATGATGTCCATTGAGGACATGGCCTTTATTTGGTTCCTGTTTCATAGGAGTTTCGAGTAGAAATGGAACTTTGTTGTACCATTTCCTATAGTAAAAAGGGAAAACCTTCTTTTTCCATGGGAAATAATTTACCTTTCCTTTTTCAAGATAATCTAAATCACAAAAAATATGAACTATACTACACACATTCTTGGATAATGTGAAAGTGGAAAAGGAATACCCTACACAAGTGATGCACACATGTACATTTGAGCACTAATAGATTTTTGTAGTTGAAATGCAATGCTTGTTTTCATTTAAATGTAGGGTTTTTAAAGCAGGGAGAAATAATGGCTTCCAAATTAATAAGCGTTTCTTTGGGAAAAATTTAAATCTTGTATTGGGTGATGAAGATAATAGAGGGTATTGAATCTTGATTCTTGACATTGTGTTTAACTTGAATAACTCAAATGATTATAAATATCAGTGGATGAGTTCTTTTTTTCAAGTATGTCACTCAAAATTCTTATGTCAAAGCATTGTATGATGGCTAGCATTTGCTTGTTTCCCTTTCTTCAGTTCAATGTAAAAAGTATATTAATATATTGGAGCACGAATGATAACTACAATTGTTTTCTCTGCAGTATATCCAACCCCAAGATTATGAAAAGTTTTCTCAAGTGGAGCTATTGGTTATTGATGAAGCAGCTGCAATTCCATTGCGTGTTGTAAAGGCTCTGCTCGGGCCATATTTAGTGTTTCCGTGCTCTACTGTAAATGGGTAATAATTATAAATGAGCCAACCAAAATCATATATTTTGTAACCATTCGGTTTCCATGGATAGTGATGATGATATTAACCCTATATATCAGTGACCTATATCTATATGAGAATGATCTCAACATTGACCTTGATATGGTTGTATGGATGTGACCTTTGGTATGTCATGAGAAAATCCCCAAATCTGGAGAACTAAAGCTCATCACTTTCAATCTAGAGTACTACCCTTGTGATAAAGTTGATGACTTTAGATCTCCCATTCTCTACCACTTTGCACTTCACCTTCAATATAGATCAGACCAAGGGAAATTTGTTACTGGGTGTTGGATGAGTTTTTTGAACTAAATCCATAGCTTAAACTTCATGAAACTGGTGGAGTCAAATTCATGCAAGCACAAACACATATTACACATCCTCTTTGAAACTCATCTGAAAGAACATTGGAAGACATATAGAGAGAACCCTATAGCCTAACACAATCCAATGGAATTGACCAAAAAAACCCAAATAGAGTCAACCCTACTATAGGAGGAAGGGCCTACTGTAAGAACTTACCATTTTGCAAGAGCTGAGGGCGAATGCTATTCTGCAAGAGTTGAGGGCGAATGTTGTTCTGCAAGAGCTGAGGGTGAATGTTGTTCTGCAAGAGCTAAGGGTGAATGTTGTTCTGCAAGAGCTGAGAGTGAATGCTGAGGGCGAATGTTGTTCTGCAAGAGCTGAGGGCGAACACTGAGGGCGAATGCAGGGCGAATGATGTTCTACAAGAGCTTAGGGCGAATGCTGAGGGCGAATGCTGTTTTGTAAGAGCTGAAGGTGAATGCTGAGGGCGAATGCTGTTCTGCAAGAGCTAAGGGTGAATGCTATTCTGCAAGAGCTGAGGGTTAATGCACGCGTGATATCAGATGTTAATTTAGTTTTTAATAAAATCAATTTTATGTAGCGCACATATCAGTATCATAGCTTTTAATAAAATAACTTTTGTGTAGCGTGCATATAAGTGTCATTATACCGACGGCGGCAAAAGCATCACTATTGCGATGGCTGCCTCCAAACGTCGCAATTGCGACACTTATACATTGTGTCGCACTTGCGACATTTGGAGGCAGTTGTCGCAATAGTGACGCTTTGGGGCATAGTGTTGCAATTGCGACATCTTCCTCCAAACGTCGCAATTGCGACACTTTCTCTATGTGTGGGTATTGTGACAATTTTCTCTAAACGTCGGTATAGTGACGGTTTCGGGTGGGATTGAAAAAATTTGGGGAAATTTCCGACATTTGGTCAAAAGCGTCGGAACCAAGTATCAGAATTTCCCCCAAATGTACTAGTGCACTATGCTTCCCTAGCATTTCAATTTGGTTGATCAATAAGATATTTAAGGTTGATATTATAGCTTTCAGCTAAAATACCCTCCTTATAAAATAGTTCCTCCAAAGTTTCAAGACATGAATGATAACTACTAATTGGAGATCATGGGTTGCATAATTCTTCTCAAGGTCTTTAAAATTTTGAGATCCATAGCTTGACACATCAACCTCTTGCATTAATAGATTCTCCTTCCATGGATATCTCTCTTCGTATGTGGAACTTCTTCCCATTTTCATGGATCCTCAACTCCCTTTCCTTCCCTATAAATGAAATCCCTAACATTCACTCTTGGTTGGTTTCCATCCTAGTGCTGAATTGTGTCCAAATTATTCCCATTGCAAAGGAGAAAAGGTGTTTGAAGGTTAAGGCTTGGACTTTGGAATCTCACCTCAAGGAGGTTTCCAACATCAAGGCTTCATTGGTTGTAATTCTCCCTTTATCATCTATTAATAATACAATATGTGTTTTCCTTCAATGAATGTGTCAATTATTGTCCATTTATTGTAATTCTCCTTGATTTGTTACATAATTCATGTTATAATGTATTATGATTTATATGCATCTATTGTTTCCACTTGATCTTTGTTGCACACACTCATCTACACCAAGTAAAAGGAGATGGGGAGCTTGGAAGCCAAAGATTCAAGGGCAATGTTAAGGGTATTAGCATGAGAAAGAAATAGGAAATCGATCGTCCTTAGTATTTTCTAGTATCAATTAGGAAATATTTCATATAATTTTATTCTATAGTTGCTAGATCCTCCCATTAGACTAGAGGGATAGTTTTTGTCAGCAAAAAAGATTTCCTGCACAACAAAATGGTACTCCACTAGGTAGTACATAACCCTTCAAAACTTTTTTTTTTTTTTTGGGGTCTCTTTTGATGAATTTGGCCAACCTCCCAGGGATATGTAACTTTTATTTATTTTTATTTTTTTGGGGTCTCTTTTGATGAATTTGGCCAACCTCCCACGAATCTATAACTTTTATTGATTATGGATTTCTGAGTAATGTGTAGTTTAAAGTGTCAAATATGGATTTCTCATCAATTTAGTTTATTTTTTCGTGAAATTTTGTCACCCAATGTCCTTTTTGTTGGAGTTAATACTTACAATCCATATTTGAGTAATTGGTTTGTGATGGTTGAGAAATTCTCTCAACCACTCTCTAAATTAGGAATAAGTTGGATCTCAAAAACTCTATTTAATAGAGTAATTAGAATGTAAATCTATGTGTGAGTGTGTGTGCACATACACCATTTGTGCATAATATATGATTGTGTTTCTATAATTGTGTGATTTTAGCGATTTCTTTCATGGTATTAGAGCATCAGGCTATTACTGAAAAACTGAGATTATTAGAAGTAGAAAAATATTTTTTATATGCATTAGTGTGAATTATTTTCTTTGGGTTTATGAATTTCCATGAAGTCTTGAACCTGTTGATTTCATTCTTTGTGTGAAAGATTTGTGGCAAGTTCTAAGAGCTTGCAAATCACTATAGAGCGCAGTGGAAGTGTCATGGGAACTTGGTGCCAATTCATCACATGATGTTGGCAGGGGCTATAATGTTTTACAACGAACACGTCCATGTAGTCCTTGAAACTTGGGAAAATCATTCATTGCAGTATCATAATTTTGAAGGCAATTGACAAAACAATAGTTTGCATGGATTTCTGTCAAAAAATCTCTGTTTGAAGCGATCATCAAATTCGCTGAATTCTGGATTACTGAAAACACCACCTGTCTTACCGTAAGATATTCTGAGCGTTCCTGCAGTCTCTGTAGTTTTTTTTTTGAAAGGGTGAGGAATCACAACAACTACAAGCGTTCTCGTTTCCTATTGCATGAGTTAGAAGGGGCCGATGTTTTAGTGAAGGAGATGTATGATTTATTGGCAGAGAAACAAAAGAAGGCCAAAAAATACCCTTCAGAAGTGAAAGAGTTAGTTGACAGATTGAAGCAATCCATGAGAGTTTTGGATGAAGGGATCACTGCACTGGGTTTGTTGCAAGCTAGCGTGGAGCAGCAGCATCATTCTTTCACACAATGAGACAGAGCATGATGGACTCAGAAGAGCGGTGTGCTCATGCTGTGGATGTGAACATAGCGACGGTGATTGCTATTGAACCTTGCATATGAAATGCACGAGGACCGAAAAAAATGAATCTGAAAAGATTGTACATTTTGATTGCCACTTCGAGATATCGTTTGGAGATGTCAACTTTCGAGTAACAGGGACAAATTTTTTATTGTTGTGTAGGGAGTAGTAACAATGATTATAGTGCTCATATTTGTATATATAAGCATTGAGGCAGAGAGAGTATTTTTTATTTTCTCAGGCCCATCGAATCCAGCATCGTGGCTAGAGAGGATCGTCTTTTAATTCCAAGGAAGCTTTAGCTAGTGGTCGTGTTGTTATTGAAATATATTTCTAGTTTAGTCGTATTATATTTGTTTGTATATTATGTGAGATAAATAATTAGTTAAAGGTCATTTTTTAACACTGATTCTAGATACATTCTATATCTATATGACTTTTCTAGATAACTGGTGAGTACAGCGGTTGGCACCCATGTATCTCGGTGGATGGGAGCTCATCCATAGAATGACTATGAGTTCAGCAATTGGAAAATGTAATCAATTGTGTTTGAAGAGATCAAGTAGAAGTAACGCTCAATATGGATGGTTGTCGAGACAGCATGGCAGTTGCGGATCTAAGGAAGGATCCGTCGTTAGTGGTAGACGTGGAAGTGGTCTCCTAATGAGGTTAAAAGACAGATTGAGATGTTGTTCAGTAATTGACTTCGGGAGGTCCTTGATTCGGGAGTTGAGGAAGCGAACTCGGGAATCCAACTTGCCAACTACACCTTTTCGAGGGTTATGAGGCAACTTGATGGAGCATGTACTGATAAGCTTGATTATTTTTGTTATTTATGAGTGAATTCAGTAAATTCATGTAATGTAATCATTAAGGGGGGATGTTGGAGTTAATGCTTAAATTCTATATTTGAGAAATTGGTTTGTCATGGTTGAGAAATTCTCTCAACCACTCTCTCTAAATTAGGAATACGTTGGATCGCAAAAACTCTATTTAATAGAGTTATCAGAATGTAAATCTGTGTCTGAGTGTGTGTGCACATACACCATTTGTGCATAATATATGATTGTGTTTCTTTAATTGTGTGATTTTAGCGATTTCTTTCACTTTTCCTCACAAATATAGCGTTGTCAGCGCTGATTTCACTAAATACAATGATGTTTCAAAATCTAGTTTCCAATGTCTCCCCACGCTTGTCCAAAAATTGCGATTTTTTTAGGGTTTTTCACGTAAGGTCTAGAATTTCTTGATCTCTAAAGTCTTTGTCCTACTCTGAATTTTGACTTATTGATGTTAGATTCTTTGTGGTTTACAAAATCGATAACGAACTTTCATTGAATCTTTAGGTATTTGGGTAAATCTAATCTACTATTTTGTTACTTGAATGTGTTGAGCGAATTACTGATTTGCTATATGAGAGGAGGATCCTCAGTTTATCGATAACGAGAGAGGGGGCCCCATTTTGTGGATAACGATAGAGAGAGAGGGAAAGGGGATCCTCGGTTGGTTGCTTATGGTTGGTGCGAGTGAGTCTTTTATTTGATTTACGTGGGCTCTGCATGGATATGCTTTCATTGCAATGCTTTGCACTTTGAATAAAGTTGTTCCTGATGTTTCGATGTTCCTGTTCCATGTTCGTTATGTCCCTATACCGTGTTCGCTAGCTCGATGTTCATGTTCCATGTTCGTGATGTTCCTGTTGGAGTATACTCTTGGATATTTATTGCTCCAGAAAATAAACTAAAAAAAAAATATTCTATAATTTTTTTTATATAAATGCAAATGATATTCCCACATAATGGGCCTACCCATAACATACGTTTTGAAAATTTCACATTCTGAACATTTCCTCTAGGGTTTGATTTACACTTCCTATTTCACCATTATCACGGGAATGATAAGAAGTACACATGCTTTGAAATATTTCTTTCCAAATACCATATAGTCTAAAAATATCTCAAAAATATGAGTGGTATATTAATGGCATTGAAAGTATATTTACATGTATGAAATGTGTTTCTTTAATAAGGTGACACAACTATTATAGTCATATGGTAACAAGTGATAAATTCCATGGATATTATCTCTCATTTCCTCTTTGGAATGGGTAAGGATCTTAATAACCCAACCAAATGTAAATAGGAATCTTTAACCTAAATTTTAATCATTTTGATACATATGTCATTAGTTTTTACTTCCTATTAGGCTAATTTCTCAACATGGATTGGAATAACTGAATGACATGTAAATGGGAAACTTTAACATCTCTAAATTTTATCCATTTTTCTACATATTCCATTATTTCCTTTCTCAACATGGTTATTAGCTTCTCATATCTAGAGTTATATGGTAACACTTGATAAATTCTAGAGTTATATGGTAACACTTGATAAAGTCCATAGATATTATCTCTCATTTCCCCTTTGGAATGGGTAAGGATCTTAATAACTCAACCAAATGTAAATAGGAATCTTTAACCTAAATTTTAATCATTTTAATACATATTCTATTAGTTGTTACTTCCTATTACTCAAATAAAAGTCTTTTCTCAACATGGGTTGGAATAACGCAACAACATGTAAATGGGAAACTTTAACGTAAATTTTACCCATTTTTCTACATATTCCATTATTTCTGACTGCCTATTAGATTAATAAAAGTCCTTTCTCAACATGGTTATTAGTTTCTCATATCTATAATGTTTAGTTGTATTTTTTTTTATGAAATTCATGAAAGATAAATAGTTTTATGTTTCAATCATTGGGTATATAAATTTTGTCTCTATATATCAAAAAATCTTAAAAGTTATTTTCTTCATTTTCTAGAGAATCTGATTTTTTATTTTTCTCTTAGATTTGAGCATATTATGAATGAAAATATCAATTTATTCAAAATATCAATAAAATCTTAAAAGATATTTTCTTAGTCATAAAAAAAATAAAATCGAATTTTCTATTTTTCTCTTAAATTTTACGATAATATGAATGAAAATATCAATTTATTCAAAATAACAATTTTCCTTACTTTTCAGTTAAATTTGTTCTACCACTACACAAATTTGATTTAATTTATATTTTATTTTATTTTCATTTCCCTTAATGTGTATTATTTTGAAATCATAGTCACTAAGATATGCCAATCACTGTTGGTTGCTGAATAAGATATTTGGGGTTTATATCATAGCTTTCAACTAAAATACCCTCTTTTAACTAAAATACCCTCCTTATAAGATAGTTCCTCCAAAGTTTCAATACATGAATAATAACTACTAACAGGAGATCATGGGTTGCATAATTCTTCTCATGGTCTTTAACATGAACCCTTGCATTAATAGATCCTCCTTCCATGAATCTCTCTTGGTATGTGGAACTTCTTCTCATTTTCATGGACCCTCAACTCCCTCTCCTTCCCTATAAATGAAATCCCTACCATCCACTCTTGGTTGGTTTTCATCCTAGTGTTGAATTGTGTCCAAATTCTTCCCATTTGCAAAGGAGAAAAGGTGTTTTAAGGTCAAGGCTTGGACTTTGGAATCTCACCTCAAGGAGGCTTCTAACATCAAGGCTTCATTGGTTGCAATTCTCCCTTTATCATCTATTAATAATACAATATATGTTTTCCATCCATAAATGTGTCAATTATTCTCCATTTATTATAATTCTCCTTGATTTGTTACATAATTCATGTTATAATGTATTATGATTTATAAGCATTTGTTTTTTCCACTTGATCTTTCTTGCACTCACTCATCTACACCAGGGAAGAGGACATTGTGAGCTTGGAAGCCAAAGATTCAAGGGAGATGTCAAAGGTACTAGCATGAAAAATAGATAGGAAATCTATCGTCCTTAGTATTTTCTAGTAGCAATTAGGAAATATTTAATATAATTTTCTTTTATAATTGCTAAATCCTACTATAAGACTAGAATGGTTTTTGTTAGCAAAAAGGATTTCCTGCACAACAAAATGGCTACTCCACTAAGCAGTACATAATGCTTCAAAACTATTTTTGTCTTTAGTCTCTTTTAACTTTTATTGATTATGGATTTATGAGTGGTGTGTAGTTTAAAGTGTCAAATATGGATTTCTCATCAATTTAGTTTTTCTTTTTTTTTTTAATTTTCTCCCCCAATGTCCTTTTCCTCACAAACATATGGTTGTCAGCGCAGATTTCACTAAGTACAATCATGCATAAAACCCTAGTTTCCACTGTCTCCCCGCGCTGGTCCAAAAAATGCGATTTTTTTTTAGGGTCTTTGACATAAGGTCTGGAATTTCTTGATATCTAAAGTCTTTGTCCTACTCTGAATTTTGACTTATTGTTGTTAGATTCTTTGTGGTTTACAAAAATATGTTTAGTGAAAACGAACTTTTGTTGAATCTTTAGGTATTTGGGTAATACTGTTTTGTTATTATTACTGATTTGCTGTATGAGAGGGGATCCTCAGTTTGTCTATAACGAGAAAGAGGGATAGCTAGTTTGTGGAGAACGAGGGAGAGCCTCAGTTGGCTGCTTGTGGTTGGTGCGAGTGAGTCTTTTATTTGATTTACGTGGGCTCTCCATGGATATGCCTTCACTGCAATGCTTTGCTCTCCATGGATATATTTGAGTATTTTAAAGAGTTTCGAACCATGATTGAAAAACAAACAGGTAAGTACGTTAAAATACTCCGATGTGATCAAGGGGGTGAATATAAGTCAAGTGCATTTAACAGCTATTGTAAATCTAATGGGATCCAACAACAGTTCACAGTACCTCATACCCCTTAGCAAAATGGTGTTGCTGAGGGGTATGAGGTACTGTGAACTGTTGTTGGATCCCATTAGATTTACAATAGCTGTTAAATGCACTTGACTTATATTCACCCCCTTGATAAGATCAGAGTATTTTAATGTACTTACCTGTTGAAGCATTTCAACAGCAATTCAACGCACATGACATCTGTATGCTGCCTCGGCTATAGCTGTTAGGAGCGGATGTAGCAGTTTAGAGCAGACTCAATATATGTTAAAAGACTGCTTTCAACGTGGTAAGCGCAGAACCAATCAAGCAAAGTTTTTTTTTAAATTCTGATACATAGAGCCGCTGGCCTGTCAATTCAGCTGACTTTAAAAATCAGAAAGCCATGCTAAGATAAAACGGTGCGCTCCTATTCACTTTATATAATGGGTTTGTTTTTTTAATGCAACAAGGGTTTGTGCTTGATTTGCACATGAACCACCAACAATACAGGTGTATTGTTGCCTTTTCATACAACTTATTCTTCAAATAGAGCATCACTCAATTTAAAGATTTTTTTACCATACCGATTGCCTCTTCCATTTGGCCTCTCAAGTTCAATTGCCATCTTAACTTGCAGTCTAAGTTGTGACTTGCACATTTTTTTTATCATTGTAGTGGATTTCGCAATTGAATTTGTTTTTTTTTTTTTTTCTCTTGAAAACCATGGCTAATCCTCTTGCCGATTCATATTTAAATGAATCCACAAAACTTGATGGTGAAAATAATGTAAATTGGAAATTTAAGCTGATCACAGTACTGGAGGCATACAATCTCTGGACAATTGTTAAAGGTGACGAGCCGAAGCCTACACCTCCTGCTGCCAGTCCAGATTGGGATAAGCGAGAAATGAAAGCAAAGGTGCTGCTACGCATGTCAGTGAGGGACAATATTATTCCTCACATTCGGGACTGTGAAACTTCCAAGGCGACATGGGACACTCTCAAAGGTTTGTATGAAACTACTAATGCAAACCGTATTTTATTTTTAAAATCAAAGCTGCTATCTATCAAAATGGAAGCCAATGAAAGCATTAGCAACTTTGTTTCCCGAATTAAAGACTTGAGTGATAAGCTTGGTGATATTGGTGAAAAGGTATCTAGTACCGATTTGGTAACTGTTGCTTTGAAGCGGTTAGTCCAAGACTATAAAGTCTTTATTTCAGCACTCTCAGCTAGACCAACACCTCCTACATTTGAAGAATTGGTTGGATTTCTTCTTCAAGAAGAAGAGCGAATGAAAAATTTTGAACTCGAGTCAAATGGTTTTGATTTGGCTTTGACTGCAAGAGGTAAAAGATCATTCCGAGGGAGACCATGCGACAGGAATAGAGGTCGTTTTCAAGCAAAGCAGAAAGGTATGACACCTCCCGATTCTTATGTTAAGAGGAACATTGAATGTGATTATTGTGGAAAACCTGGACATCTAGCTAAAGATTTCTTTAGAAGAAAGAATCATGAATCAAATTAAAGACATAGAAGGAATAATGGAAATTTCATAAATAGAGACACCTCAGTTACTAATGGATTTAAAAATCCTAATTTGTTTCTTTCTGATGCTGCATTGTTTGCTGAAACTGATGATGAGAATGCTTGGTTCATAGATTCTGGTGCGTCAGCACATATGACTTGTAATAAAGAATGGTATGATAAATATTATGAGAAATCTGATGGCACACACATTTACCTAGGGGATGACAGGTCACTTAAAGTCTAAGGCTATGGCATAATAAATGTGTACTTACCTAATGGAAAAATGCGACAGATTCATGATGTGATGTATGTACCTGCTCTCAAAAAGAATTTGATATCTATTTCCACTATCACTGATAATCATTTAAAAGTGGAATTTGGTAAATTGGGGTGTATTGTGAAAGATGTTCATGACCACTACAGGGTTGTTTCTACAGGTACCAGGGTTGGAGGATTATATAGATTGAATGTGACAGTGAAGCGCCATGTTGCATTGACATCCAAAGAGACATCAACAGCAGAGTTATGGCATCACAGATATGGGCACCTAAATTACAATGATTTGTCGTTGTTGTAAAGAAAATCAATGGTTGAAGGTCTTCCTGTTATGAAGTGTGAACATTTACCATGTGAAGCTTGTGCACTTGGTAAGCAGCATAGAGAAGAGTTTCCCGTTCATACTGAGAAACGACAATATGATATACTTGAATTAATTCACACTGATGTATGTGGACCTATGCAAACTAGGTCTCTTGGTGGTGCTTCATACTTTGTTATTTTTATTGATGATAGATCTAGGTATACCTGGGTCTATTTCATTCGAAGGAAAAGTGATATATTTGATTATTTTAAAGAGTTCCGAACTATGATTGAAAAACAAACATGTAAGTACATTAAAATACTCAGATCTGATCAAGGGGGTGAATATAAGTCAAATGCATTTAACAACTACTGTAAATCTAATGGGATTCAACAACAGTTCACAGTACCTCATACCCCTCAGCAAAATGGTGTTGCTGAGAGATGGAATAGAACACTGGTGGAGTGTGCTCGCAGTATCCTTCAAGGTAAGAACATCTCTAATGGTTTGTGGGCAGAAGCCATTAATACTGCTGTTTATTTGAAGAATCGATGTCCCACTAAGCAATTAGATTTTCAAACACCTTTTGAGGTTCTTCATGGTTACAAACCTGATGTCAGTCATTTAAGAGTCTTTGGATGTACTGCCTTTGCACATATTCCTAAGGCTAACAGAAGAAAGCTTGATGCAAAGTCAATCAAGTGTGTTTTTATTGGGTATTGTACATATCAGAAAGCATATAAATTTTTTGATCCATGTTCACATAAACTGTTTGCAAGTCGATATGTAGTGTTTCATGAGTAGGTTGATAAATGTGATACAAAGAATGATGCATGGGATATATCTAATGATGCTCATGTCAAACTTGATACTTTGATTAAACAGGAACAGGAACAGGTACAAGTACAGGTTCAAGATCAGGATGAGAGCGGTATGAGCACATCCAGCAGCAGTGAGTCATCACAAGAGGGAGATTCACCTCAAAGCCGAAGAATCATGGATGGAACTCCAACAGGTATTATAGCACCAAGAAGGTCAACCCGACAAACCCAGCTTCCTGCAAGGTATAGAGATTATGCCTTGATATCTACTATCATGAATGTTCTAGAACCAGTTGATTATGAACAAGCTAAAGAACATGAACAATGGAGAAATGCTATGAATGATGAATATGCCTCTCTTATGAAAAATCAAACATGGGAATTAGTGGAACTTCCTGAAAACAAAGTTCCAATTAGAAGCAAATGGTTGTATAAATCTAAATTTAAAACAGATGGTAGCATTGATAAATTTAAGGCAAGATTAGTTGCAAAAGGATATGCTCAACAGGAGGGAATTGATTATGAAGATACTTTTGCAACAGTAGCTAAATTGAATACCATTAGATTACTGATTGCCTTAGCTACAAAACATAATTGGAATATACATAAATTGGATGTCAAAACTGCTTTTCTGAATGGTGACTTAAAGGAAGAAGTTTATATGGTTCAACCTGAAGGGTTTGTCAAACAGGGACAGGAGCATCTAGTCTGCAGGTTAAGAAAAGCCTTATATGGTTTGAAACAAGCGCCGAGATCATGGTATGTAAAGATTGATACCTTCATTCTTCAGAATGGGTTTGTGAAAAGAAAAAATGATCCTAACTTGTATGTTAAGAAAGATGAAAAAGGAAATGTTGCTTTAATATCTTTGTATGTGGATGATCTCATTATCACTCGCAGTGCTTGCAAGTTAATTGAAGAAATTAAAGTTCAGTTGTCGCAAGAATTTGAAATGAAAGATTTGGGTGAATTGCATTACTGTTTAGGAATTGAGGTATGGAGAGAGACTCGTAAAACATTGATCACTCAAAGAAAATATACAAAGGAAATTCTTAAAAAGTTCAATATGAATGATTGCAAAGCTATGTCAACTCCCTTAGAATAGAATGCAAAGTTGTACAAAGAAGATGGAACTAAAGAGGCAGATGGAACATTATATCGTCAGTTGGTGAGAAGTCTGAACTATCTCACCACTACCAGACTAGACATTGCATACTCAGTCAGTATCCTTAGTCAATTCATGGCTAAGCCTTAAGGAAATCACTAGAATGCTGCAAAGAAAGTTCTCTGATACTTAAAGGGAACAGTGAATTTAGGTATTATGTATACTGATGAATCTGATGTTGCACTGACAGGTTTTTCTGATTCAAATTGGGCAGGAAATCTAGATGACAGACGATCTACCTCTGGCTATGAATTTCATATAGGATCAGGGGTTGTGTCTTGGAGTAGTAAGAAATAGCCAACTGTTTCTTTATCGTCAACAGAATCTGAGTACAAAGCTTTGACCAATGCCACCTGTGAAGCTATTTGGTTGCGGAGAATTCTTGTAGATCTTGAAGAGGCACAAAGTGGTTCAACATGCATCAATTGTGATAATCAAAGTGCTATCAAATTAGCACATAATCCAATATATTACGCCAGAACAAAACACGTTGAGTTACAATACCACTTTGTATGTGAGAAAATTGAGTCAAATGAAATTGATTAATATTTTGTAATACCAAGGATAATGTGACTGATATATTTACTAAGCCTCTTGGTAAAATCAAGTTTGAAGTTTTTAGAAGTCAATTAGGTATTGTAGAAAATCCATTTCTCCATTAAGGGAGGATGTGAGAATAATCTAGATCATGCAGAAATAGATTTAGTTTGAGTTGTTGAACGAGAGTGTGTATTTAGAAATTGGTTCCATGTATTTAGGTTTGTTTCCTCTTCTTCAGGAAGATTAGGTGAGTGCAATCTGCTATATAAGTGTGATGTAATCATGTAGTGAAATTAAATAATTTCAGTGAGCTTTGTCTCACGATTCTCTGTTGTATTGTTGTGTTTGTTTAATTTAAGTAAAACGTAATGTAAAAGGTTACGAAACTATTAAGTAAATATAGAAGCAAAGGGTATCATTTTACAAATAAGGCTTTTGTGATTAAAATATTTCTATTATTCTTTCAATTAATATTCAAGCATGTTGAAAAGATAAAGAATTAGGTTTAAAACATAATGTAACATTAAAAATATAAAATGGGGTTTCGTAACCACCAACGTATTACTCTCTGTATTAATATAGATGTGTGTTACAAAGATAAAGAATTAGGTATATCATTAATATAAAGGTGTTACATTCTAGATGTTTCTTTTACATTAATTAAATTAAAATTATATAATGTAACATTCAGTATGCGAAGTGGTTGAAATCACATCCCTGGGTTTACACATTAGACGAAGAATATTCGCAAATCCACTTGCGCTTGTTTGTTTAAAATATATATGCCTATTTGATTAAAATATATATAGTTAAAATATTTAATTGCGGCATGTCAAAATCTAAATGTTACTTGTGGTTGTTGCACCATATGTGACTGGAAGAGCCAGAGCATAAGGAAGTGCGGGAAGCACAAAATAAAGAAAAAGATATAATTTTTTTGTTTTAAATATATGGGGTTTCCTCGTGTCGCTTCCCTTTCCTCTGCGCCTTATGCCCTAGACCAGCCGCCGTTTTCTTTGGTACATCGGCTGCCGCTGACCTATTTCTACTTGGTTTTCCTATCTTCTCATTAAAAATATTGAAAGTCTCTTGTGGATCAGTATGTGTTTCGGCTGGGAATTGGTGTGCAATAGTATCGATGGTTCTAGCGTTGCTTTACTTGCAATGGTACTTGTTGACGGGAAAATATGTTCGGCCAACAGTAGGGGAACTCCCCGGTAGAAAGTCCCAATTAGACTTTGAACCGTTTGGAGTAGGGATCCCGTCCGGGGTGTGGGTCCGGCTACCACTTAAATGACTATCTCTTCGGTCTCGAGCAACCTGATTGAAACTGCAAACATACACTTATTCACACGATACAGAATACATGACTGATGTATCAAACCAATATATGACACTGTACGTAGCAAGGTAATAGACAGCATGCATACACTCAGGAAGTGTCGTTAGCAACACATCTATGGGGTATGCATGCAGGATAATCTGACCACCAAAGAAACAGTTCTTTATGGCAAGAGTATTCCTTAACTTTCCGAGAGATATAATGAAATGCTAATAAAATAGTTCATTAACATTCATCATAAGAGTAAATAATAAACTTGAGCATCATCAACACAATCACAGATAGCTATGGTGCATGAATGACACTATTAATAACACAGATTCATTAATCAGAAGATATTCTGAAACTGTACGCAGAATACACACAATGTTGTCATAGCTAAACACATCATCCAATCAAAGGGTTTTAACATGTATTGTATTACATATATCAAGAGTATGATTCTTCAGTTACAATGCAATATTGCCTTTCAGTCCAAAAAAGAGCAGCCCTAAACTATGTGCCCCACAGGGGTATTTATAGTTTCAAGAAACGCCCTCAGGCTTTATGACGCTTCAACTTCCCGACGGTTCAGCTTCCCTGCGACCTTTTCCAAACATGCGACCTGCGACCCAGAAGCTTGCGACCTGCGACCTAGGAGCCGGTGCGACCTGCGACCTAGGAGCCAAACGCGACCTGCGACCTGTGTGCCGGTGCGACTTACGCCTGCAAAGCTTAGTTATGGAGGTGGTTGCGTGATTGAGGTTTCTGGAACGTCAACTTTCTTGCCCTTGAGGAAATCTCTCCAAGTCTGGTAATCCGCTGTTATAGGAGCGACGAGAGGGGTTTCCTCTTTTATTCGATGCATACATTCTAGGGCATTCGGTACCAGAGTCTCCTTTTTCTGAGAGATCAGGATTGAGAGGGAAGCAAGCTTGGTATAGATTTGTACCGGAGTGACAAGCAACCAATTGAGGTTCTCTTGTGATGCCTCGAATTCTGGTGCGGCAGCAGCTTGTCTCACGGGTTGTAGAAAAGAATGAATTTCCTGCTCTACCTGCTCCCAGTCTTTAGTTTCATCCAGTGCCCCTAATGACGGAATGTGATGAAGAGCGTTCATGGAGTCAATACCACTGATCAGGTGATTGTATGCATACATCACTTTGTCCAAATCTTTGGCCAGCTTGTCTTTGGACTGCATATTCATCCGAATTTTCACTTTGGCTTCCTGTGCATGACTCCAATCGTTCCTAGGCACATGTTCGGGAGTTTGCTGACACTGCGCTGTCCAGTTTATCATTTTGTCCAACGCTACCGAGGCTTCCTTGAGCTGTTCATGCTTCTGTTTGGTTTCCTCTTGCGCCTCTGCCAACGGGGCCACTGTTTGTTTTAGGGTGAGCATTTCCTTGTATACTTGCATCATTGTCATTTCCAACACATCACACTCTTTCCTGACCGCCAGTGGGACCTCATTCACTTGGGCGGGCTTACCTTGGAGCTGTAGCATCTCACTTTCTAGTCTTGATTTCTCCTGCTCTGCCGCTTTTAGCCTGTTTTGTAAAGAAATAATTTCCCTGCTCATCCTAGTGACATTTTCCTCTGTGGCCGCGGCAAACGCGGTGCCTGCTGATGCTATCATAACAGGGTTAGTCCTCGTATCTGGGACTATGTCCTTTCCAGTGGCGACCGTTGATATGGCGGGATGGCTTTGTGCCAAGGATTTCCTTTTCTCTTGCCGTATTTTGAAAGAGAATTGGTCAAAGGTCAATTTGGTCAGGTCGAAGACTTCTTCTTCTTGCTCCCCGGGAAAATCATCAACATTGAGGGTACTTTTCGCGCCACCTGAAGGGATCTCAAAAGGGGATATGTCAATGTCGTCTATTAGCTCATCCTCCTCATCCTGCGTTTGATCCTTTTCTTTCTCCTTTTGCTGGCGCTCTGCTTCCTTCTTGTCGTGTTCCTCCTTTTTCTTGCGTTCTATCTCTGCCTCTGCTTCCTTTTCAGCTTTTCTCTTTCGCTCTGCCGCGACGGCTTGTTCTGCCTTCTTTTGACGATCGACTTTTTCGAGTTCTTCTTTAAGTGCTTGTTCTGCCGCTGCCTGTGCCTCCTTTTCCTGTCTTTCCTTTTCCTCTTCCTTCTTCTTTTTTCGCTCTGTCCTGGCATATTTCTTACGTTTCTCTTCATCCTCCTTTATTTTCTTCTCCTCTTCCTTCTTGGCTTGGGCTTCTGCTGCCCGTTGCTGATCCGAGGTGTCAGGCTCCGTACCGGTCTGTGTTCTCTTATCTTTGGAGGAAGAAGAGGCTCCAAGCTTATGGCTTCTATCTTCTAAATTCTGGTGATCCTCTTCTTCTCGGTCAGAGTCGATTCCTGGAGCTAGGTGTCTGTCCGCGTTGTACCAGTTTCTTTTTTCGTCTTCTGCCAGGCGTTCAACATGCTGATAACTCCATCTAAAATTGGCCCTTTTACAATGCTCAGGAACTATCCTGACTGGGTCATAAGTTCGGAAATCCAGATTTCTGAAGTGGTAGCTTTTTATCTCTTCCCCTTCACGCCCTACTTCTCTGAAGTCCTTTACTATATAAGCACCAATGGTGAGAGGTAGAGCGGGCCAAGGTTTCTTCTTCCCTTTGGAAAGGACATTGGAGAAGCCCGAGGTCATCTGGTAACATACCTCCTGCATGAGCACCTTATCGGTAATAAATTTAGGCAGAGCATGTGGTGCTTTGAATGAGCCAAATACTCGGATGATTGTAAATTCAGTGAACGGGAACCAGTGTGCCACCTGACCTAGTGTCTCCATTGCTCGCCAAGACATGCAGGGGGTGTCTTGACCAAATAGCTTCCCGTAAAGGGCGGGAATGAATATATGAGAGATTTGCTCGATGTCTGACTTGTACCTGGATTCCCAGAATACCTTGGTCTGCAAATGGATTGCCTGGGTCTGTTCGGAGTCCCAGTTATGTGGCCATCCCTCAACATGCAGCTGGGCACAGACATCATCTAATAAATATGAAGCCATATAGAATTCTGACGGCGCCCCCTCATCTGGGGCTAAAGCTGAAGCCAAATTTGTGTGCATGGAGCCCATTAGTATACCGGCCCAATTGAACCGAGTGCCGTGTACTGTTACGTGTTCCATGATGGTTGCCCATGTTCCGTTGAAAGTGGTGGCGTCTGAACGTCCGTACACTCTGCACAGCATGGCGGCCACTAACTTATACACCTTCCTCAGACTGGCCACCGGGTACTCCTGGTCTTTTTTTATTTTAAATTTATCTGGTTCTGCCCACCATTTTCTGATTGTATCAACCATCGGCACTTCATTTGCAGAAAACCATCTTGGGGTGAAGTTCACCTCTGGTTTGGGTAGCGAGTAGTAGACCTATGCTTTTGAACTCTCCAATGTTGCGAAAGCTTTTCCTCCACTATCTCGGATTGCGAAGTTCTTCGGATCCGTCTTCTGTATGATCCAGTCCAACATCTCTGGGCACGGAAAGATGGCGGGATGTGACCCTGCTAGGTGCAATTTGGACTTCTTGACTTTCAGGTATACTTCACGGTCCGGGAGATCTTCTGGGAACTCCTCTTCTGGTATGGCGAACTCGCGGTATACTTCATACCACCTAAGGCTATCCTCCTTTGCGAAGGTGCAAAGGGTGTCTCTGTATATCGGCGGCGGAGATGTTTGTATGTCTGTGTCTGACTCTTCCTCCACCACCTGCTTACTTCTCCTTCGGGATACCCGGGGTGCCATATTGCTAGAGTCGGAGAGGACCGGTACTATGTCTGCTCTAAATTCACCTGCTGCATTCAAGACAGAATCCCAAGATGAGAAAGACATGATGATAACAGCTAAAATAAAGTCCACACATACAAAGTTTAACTAATCAAGCTCTCTAGGGTCGTGTGTCTACCAGACCAATAAAAGGAACCTCACACGCAACTCACACTCCGCGAATTGTTCCAGGTCGCAGAAGTCATGACAGGAGTCACATCTGCGACCTTATGACTGGTCGGAGCTCCATGTAGGTTGCTTGAAGCCTCAGCTGGCTCGCGCGCGCGATTCTTGCGGATAAACTCTCCTCAATGGAAAAGATACGCGGCTAGAAAGGTTCTAAACTCCGGAAATAAAGGCTGTACCCATGAGAAATTTGGCAAGACAGTCAGGGACTCGGGGTTTGTGAGAAACAAAACAGAATAAAACTCATCCGGAAAACCTATCGGCTCGCTGAAGAAATAATTAAGACCATGGGGTGGCTAATTATAGGGTAAGAAATGTTATGTTTCGGGAAAGGAAACAAAGGAGGAAATGGCACTTACTCCTGAAGAAAACGCTACCGACCTGGCCAGAGTTAGTTCCACGTGATGCCGTGAGTCACAAATGCGACCTAGCAACTCGCCCTTATAAAAGGAGTCGATAAAAGGAGTAATAAATGAGGTCGCAAGTTGTCACTTTGATGCACTATGCACTGCTGACATCGCCTGCCTGGAATGAAAGGTCACCGAGTCGCTTAATTCCTCAAAACTTCATTTGGCGAATTCCAAGGTACGAATCTTTTAAGGTCGCTGGGTCGCAAGGTCGCAAATTGCTTGACTTCCGACTCTTGTGACCTGGCGACCTATGCGACCTTAGGGTCGCAGAGTCGCATAGGTCGCATAGGTCGCAAATCATGGTTCCGCGACTTAGCGACTTACTCTTAAAACTTTACTTGGCTTTTTTTCCTTCTTTAGTTTCAAAGGGGGCTCCAAAAAATTTTGAAGTGCGTGTTATGATTTTATGTATTTTTTGGAGGGTGTTGTAGGAGCTACAACAAATGGCGATTCACTGGGTGAATTCAGAGTCTCTGCTGATGAAGGGTCGATGAGGGAGGAGGGAGGGGTCTAAAACTTGCTTGTTCTTTTACCTCAGAGTTTACACCTTCCTTCCTTTGTCACCCCGCATAGTCGCCTGCCCTTTTGGCTTGTTGGGTGCAGATCAACCGAATTTTAATTCCTCACGCTCCAGGATCAAGAGGGTCGGGGAAACCTTGGACAACTGCAGGGTCTGGTACAATTATTTCGTCCTCATGGTGTTGCTCCACTGCCAGCGAACCTCTCGGCTCCGGCGGAGTCACTGCCTAAGGAGTCGTGAACGTTGCTCCACTGCCAGCGAGCCTGGTCAGTACCCCGGCGGAGTCGTTACAACACCTCTCTGCGCAGGAAGCCTTTCTCAATCCTTTACCCTTTATTTGTGTGCGATTGCACTTATTTGAGAATGTGCCTGTAGCACTTATTTGAGAATGTGCCTGTAGCACTTATTTAGATGGGCATATTTTGCCTGGGCGGATGAGGGATCCCGACTTATTTTGCTTGCAGAGAGGTTGCTCCTGGTCTCATATGAGGACTCGGGTTTTTCCCGGATGACCTGCAATTCTCTTGAGTTAGCCCTGTTCCCTCACGATCTGGTTGTTGCTATGCAAGACCTTCTCTGCCTGCACCCTTCGAAGCCGCTAGGTGGTTCCTTATGCTTGAAGACTCTAGTAAGGCCGTGTACTATCCTTAGGTGCCCATTACAAGCGAGTTTCGACTGCCCCGTGTTTTGCGGGAAGGGCCTTTCATCAGCATAGAACCTCTTCAAGGAGTGAGCCAGTTGCGGGCAGCTTAGACAAGGTTTTCTTTGAAGAGCTAGAGACAGAGTTTTTTTTTTTTTTTTATATTTTTATTTTTATTATTAAAGGGGTTTAAGTAAAATAGTGTTTGAGGTCATGCCCGTTTACCGGGAGGACCTCAACTTTTCCTTCCAGAGTTTGCAATCGGAAAGTATGGGGACCCACCTTTTCTTTAACCTGAAAGGGACCTATCCATAGTGCTTGAAATTTGGCATGTTTTCCTTTCTCTTCGTGAGCTTTATCCCACTTTAGGACAAGATCTCCTACTTCAAATTTTTTATCTCCTACAGACTTTTTATCGAACCATTTCTTGATCCGACTCTGGTGGATGGCGAATTTCTCCCGGGTTTTCTGCCTTTCCTCTTCTAGTTTCAGCAGGGTGTCAATGCGGGTTTGCAAGGTGGGGCAAGGGGTACCATGACACTCTTGAGACAACTGTAGAGCGGGAAGAGACAAATTGGGTGGGAGGACAGCTTCTTTCCCATACACGAGAAAATATGGTGAGGTGCCTATTAAGGACTTAGGGGTGACACGATCGGCCCAAAGTGCATTTTGGAGAGCATTATGCCAGTTGCGTTGGTGAGACAGTAAGGTCTTTTTAATGATGCGAATCAGATTTTTATTGGTTGATTCCGCTAGACCATTTCCTTGGGGATAGTATTTTGCAGAGTGTTTAAGAACGATACCATTTTCTAAAGAAAAATCATATAATTTAAAAGATGAAAAATATGTTGCATTATCAAAAACCAAGGAGGTCGGAACGCCAAACCTGGTAATGATGGAATGAATGACAAATTGCATTACCTCCTGGTCGTTGACTTGGCATAATGGTACTGCTTCAACCCACCTGGTGAAGTAATCAGTGGCTGTTAGGATGTACCGGTGTTGCTTAGAAGAGTGGGGTAGGATCTCGCCAATGACGTCTAGACCCCATTGTTGAAAAGGTTCTTCCACTGCTACTGACAACAAAGGAGCAGCGGGACGCGCTTCTCGACTTGCGAATTTCTGGCATTGAATGCATTTCCGAACATATGCGTGGGCATCTCTGAAAAGGGTTGGCCAATAATAACCTGCACGCATAATTTTATGGGCAGTGGTATCCCCGGCGAAATGACCTCCTGCTGGTCCATCGTGCAGCTCGGTTAAGACTTTCCGAGCTTCATCATGTTCCAGGCAGCGTAACATGACTCCATTGGAATGTTTCTTGAAAAGCTTCCCTTGGATTAACTGGTAAGACGTAGCTTTGAGTCTGATTGCGCGTTTCTGCCAGGCATCTAGATCTGAGTCCAACACACCGTTTGCCAAATATCCCGAGATATCCGAGTACCAAGAAGGGTTTCTTTCCTGAGGCATGACGTCAGTTTGGTACATATCAATTTCTTGCTCCCAATTATCTTCTTCACTCTTTTGGGAACTTGCGGCCTCTGCAGCCATTTGGCATAAACCTTGCCCTTTAACTGTGCGTGCTGGCTTAAACTCTAAGTCGTATTCTTGCATACACGTAACCCAGTTCCCTCGTCTCTCGCCCAACTCTTGCTGTATGAACAGTGAGCGAACAGCTGGGTGGGGAACGCAGACTGTGACATCGTTTTTCAAGATGTACGGTCTGAAATGTTTAACCGCTTTGTATACCGCGTAGGCCTGTTTCTCGATTTTAGGATAATTTAATTCAGCTCCCTGCAGACCGGTGCTCATGAATGAAATGGGACACTCGTCATTATTTCTGTCCTTTTGTGTGAGAACGGCTGCCAGGGACGACTCTGAAGCGAACGTGTATAAGCTGAAATCTCTGCCGAAATCTGGGCTCCGGAGGGAAGGTGCTTCGGCTATCGCTTTCTTGATCTGGTCGAACGCTTCCTTTTCGGGTTGATTCCATTTGAAGGTAGCATTTTTCTTTATCATTCCCTGCAGTGGCTTCACTATCTGGGCGAAATCTGATATGAACTTACGTACAAAATTGATCTTTCCCAAAAAGGACTGCATTGATTTCTTACTGCTGGGGGGAGAAATCTGAGCAATGGCTTTCGCACGTTCTGGATCAACAACAATGCCTTGCTTAGTTATGATGTGACCCAGTAGATTTCCCTCTGCTACGGCAAAAACGCTCTTCTTTGGGTTGAGCGAGATACCGTATTTTCTGCACCTTTCGAAGATCTGTCTGAGGTGACGCAAATGATCCCCCCGGCGTTTAGAGAATACCGTAACATCATCCAAGTAGACTACCACACTTTGGCCTATCAGACCCCTGAATGCTATATCCATAGCTCCTTGGAACGTTGCTCCTACGTTGATTAATCCAAAAGGCATGCGCCTGTAAGTGAAAGTTCCCCACTTAGTTCGAAAGGTAGTCTTTAACCTATCTGGTTCAGCCACCAGTACCTGATTGTAACCAGAGAATCCGTCCAATAGAGAGAACATCTCTGACCCGGACACTGCTTGTAATATTTGCTCCATAGGGGGTACCGGGAAATTATCTTTATTCGAGGCCCGGTTTAATTTTTGGAAATCTACGCATAAGCGAATTTCACCTGACTTCTTCCGTACCGGAACCAAATTGGACACGCATGTGGAATGGCGAACTTTAAAGATAATGCGTGCATCTAAAAGTTTTTTGAGTTCCTTCAGAATCAATGGTTCCATCATAGGGTGTACCTTCCTGAGTTTTTGTTGGAAAGGTTTTACATTTTCTTTGATAGGTATCACATGTTGTATGATTTGAGTATCGTATGTGCGTAATTCCTCATATGTCCAAGCGAACACGTCACGATATTTGCGAAATAGCTGAGTGAAATCCTGAGCTTCTTGGGGGGTGCAGTCCTTCCCAAGGTTTACGAATTTAGGATTATCCTCTAATCCCAAGTTTACTTGTCGATGAGCTAAGATAGAGCTCTGTACTTTGGAATTTGGGGGGCCACGGAAGCGGTTTTGCAGATCGAAAAGCTTCTCAAGCGATACCACCCCTTTAGGCATGGGGTTTCCTTTGACTTGCTCATACTCCTTTTGCATAGCTTCGTCGTGCTCATCTTCATCTATAGCAGCGTCTTTGAATATTTCTGAGTTGCACATAAATTCCAGCACCTATTTATCATCATCGAAAACACGCAAGTTAGTGATATTGTCTGGCACAGAGGGTTTATACATAACTTCAATAGAAAAACCGTCCCTCAATGGGATAAATCTGGCAGCAGCATTAGCTAGAGTATCTGCCGCTGCGTTATGCATTCTTAGAACAGATTTAATTCCAAAAGCGTCAAAAGCAGAAATGAGCCGCCATACCTCTTGCTGATACGCCTTTAAATGTGGAGACAAACAATGAATAGTATTGCGTACCTGCCGAGTGATAATTTCGGAGTCTCCAATGACCCGTAAGCATTTTACCTTCAAATCCAACGCCTTTTTAAGCCCAAGGATCAAAGCTTCATACTCAGCAGTGTTGTTAGTGCATTGGAACTCCGACCGACAAGAGACTAAGAATTTTTTCTTACGGGGATCAAGCAAAACGCAGCCAACGCCAGAGCCATCAAGATTTTTGGAACCGTCGTAATACAAGGTCCATATGTCGCTTTCCGGGTCCTTGGGGGTAATGGATTGCGGAGGAATTTCGGCTTGGTGTGAGACAGTTTGGGCTTGTTCCTCTGCGACGAGTGTCATTTCAGAAAGGACCTCGGGGCCTACTGAAGACTGGGGAGGTCGGTAACATCCAAAAATGGAATCTAGAAAACACACACCAAGTTCCTCCTGGGCAAAGCTGATGGGTTCATTTGTGGCATCCAAATCAGTTACAGTGTGTTTCATGTATGGTTCACTTTCGACTCTGATTTGGTTGTTTCTCCCTTTGTAAGGTAGCCATAAGTGGGACCAATCTGTGGCGAAGTATCCTTGCAATTTGCTAGACCAGTCTCTACTAAGCAGTACACCGTAGGCTTCTGGGATGTCAACAACCACAATATCAATACATTGATGAACTCTAGAGTCTAATGAGAGGCGGATGATGACATTGTTTAGTTCTCCCACGGCTGGTACTTGTGATCTGTCAAGTTGAATGATTTTTGCGGCAGTTTTCTCTGGGAGAATGTTGAGTTTCTTGCACACAGATAGAGGCATGACATTCGTGGATGCACCGGAGTCAACGAGACAATTGTGAACGTTGAAGTTAAACATCTCAAAAGACAAAAGGAAGGGAGGGGTGGATCCTCTCGAATTCGTGTTGACAGCGTTCACTATAGACTGGATATCTGGACTGGTTTGTGCAGACGTGTTGCTGACATTCTTCGTATTTTGGTTGTTGGCGAAAGCTTTTAAAATAAGTTCCTTTTGATTCGTGATGCGGGCCAACTCGTAGAGTGAGATATTAGCTCTGGTCTTTTTCATGTCCTCCACTATGTTGTAGCTAGTATCGATTTGGGGACTAGGTTCGGTGGTGGTTTTCGAGGGTTCCCCCGGGAACTTGGTCTTTTGACTTGCTTTGCTATTACTATTTATGGGCTTTTCTGGCGTAGCTTGTCCTTCATTTCCAGGAGGAAAAATTTTCCTTAGGAAAGCCCTTTTCTTGTCCTCATATGATTGTTCGGGGACAGTTCCTTTGCTTCTAAGACTATAATTTCGGGTGGGCTGAACCTTGGGACTACCGGCCATGTTGATATCAATGGGAGCAAGACTCTTCCCCCCGCGGATTACATCAAAAGTGAGGACAGAGGCTCCTGGTTCCTCATCTAAGAGCGAACCTTCATCTTGGTCTGAAACATCGTCCTCTGTCAGGTTACCTGGGATTTGGTCATCCAAAAGTTGGTTAACCACCGCGGTCATGCTGCCAATCCATTGCGGGCACGTTTTTTCAGAGTGGGCAGCTTGGTGAAAAGAACAAAAATTGTCCTTCCCTATCTCTTCCACGTTGAGAGCAGCGCTGGAGTTTGACGGAGGTCTGCTGGTGTTGGGATTACTTTTCTTGAAAAAGGGTTTTGGAGGTTTAGTAGAAGTTGAGGTTTCAATGCCCTTTCTCTTTAAGTCAGAGACCTCATTCGTTAGTAGTTTGAGGGTCTTGGCCATACTCTCGAAATCAAAAGTTTCTTTCTCTTTGTTAGGGGTGGAGGAGTGACCTTTTTTATTGATTGGTTTGTGATCATCCTTTCCATCATGGTCCATGACTCCTATCGACAACATGTCCTTTTCTACCATGAGAGCAGCAGCGTAATTGGCTGTAAGAGTTGCGTGGGCCTCCCGTTTGACAAAAACGGCAATGTCCCTAGGGAGAGCTTTAGTATAGTAGTCGATGGTGATAGAATCGTCCAATGCTAAGTTTGGAGGAAATTTTTGCAGTATTGTGGCGAAGCGTTGGTTAAAGTCTTTAACTTTCTCTTTTCTATGACACTTGATGGTGCTTAGTTCTGTGAGGACCATGGAGGGTGTTTTATCTTCTGCAAACTTTTGCAGGAACACACGACGGAACTGGTCCCATGAAGTAATAGAAGCATTGGGTAAGGAACGGTACCAAGTGGCTGCAAGGTTTACAAGCGTGTGTGGGAACAGTCTACATGCGACATCATCGAACTGAACTCTCATGATTTGTAGAGACAGATAGAAACTACTAATATGATCTTCCGCAGATGTGCCTTTCTCAGGATCGAACTTAGGAAGATGTTTCTCTGGGTGTCTAGGCATATCATGGAGGGGACCTAAAAGAGCCAATGGGGATTGAGCCATCCAGGCTAGAGGTTGCACCCTCCCGGGGCGCTGATGATTTTGAGTTTCTGCCTCGGACTCACTTCCCGTCCCTGACATTGATGCTCCTTCATGACGGCGAGAGTGTTCATCTCGGTGTCTTTCACGGTTATTTATGTTTCTAAAATACTCCCAGTTGTGGGGAGGGGGCCTATTTTGGTTTTGGTGGTGATGATGGTTAGGTTGGTGTCTCCGGGCACGGACTATATCTCCTCTACCTCCACGTCCGTGACCCCTGTTGACCCCACCTTCATTTCTTCGAGGCCTATTTCCTTCCCCTGCATTTCTTCCGGCTGTGTTACCTTCTCTTTCAATTCTTCGACCCCCTTCTCCTTCTTCAGGTGGAGAATACACTTGGTTTTTGTTCCACCGATGTAAGTCAGGCTGAGGTTCAGGAAAAGGTTCTGTATCAGGGAAACCTTCACTATCTTGGAGAATGGGGTCATTCTCTTGGACCGCTCGCCCGAGGTCCTCAATCATGGAATTCACAAGTTCAGGTATGGTGCTGACTAGCACGCCATTCCGAGTGACGTTTTCGGCTGGGGTCCTAGTGTGGGCTAGGAAATCCATGATTGGAGCATACCGTAAATCCCTGACGAGATTGCGGGCGACTAGGCGTAAGGATCTCAACTGTTCGTTTGTGATTTCAAAATATCGAGCCTCCTCCCTTGGAATATCTTCCAAGGGGGGAAGATGAGGTTCATTATTTATGACCTCCCGGTGGGGAGTTTGTAACGGAATGTCAGTTGTATGCTGGGAGGATGCCATGGCCCTCCTTCTAGCGCCAAATCTGTTGACGGGAAAATATGTCCGGCCAATAGTATGGGATCTCCCCGATAGAAAGTCCCAATTAGACTTTGAACTGTTTGGAGTAGGGATCCCGTCCGGGGTGTGGGTCCGGCTACCACTTAAATGACTTTCTCTTCGGTCTCGAGCAACCTGATTGAAACTAAAAACATACGCTTATTCACATGATACAGAATACATGACTGATGTATTCAAACCAATATATGACACTGTGCGTAGCAAGGTAATAGAAAAAATGCATACACCCAGGAAGTGTCGTTAGCAACACATCTATGGGGTATGCATGCAGGATAATCTGACCACCAAAGAAACAGTTCTTTATGGCAAGAATATCCCTTAACTTTCCGAAAGATATAACGAAATGCTAATAAAACAGTTCATTAACATTCATCATAAGAGTAAATAATAAACTTGAGCATCATCAACACAATCACAGATAGCTATGGTGCATGAATGATACTATTAATAACACATATTCATTAATCAGAAGATATTCTGAAACTGTACGCAGAATACACACAATGTTGTCACAGCTAAACACATCATCCAATCAAAGGGTTTTAACATGTATTGTATTACATATATCAAGAGTATGATTCTTCAGTTACAATGCAATATTGCCTTTCAGTCCAAAAAAAGAGTAGCCCTTTACTATGTGCCCTACAGGGGTATTTATAGTTTTCAAGAAACACCCTCAGGCTTTCCGACGGTTCAACTTCCCGACGGTTCAGCTTCCCTGCGACCTTTGCCGAACATGCGACCTGCGACCCAGAAGCTTGCGACCTGCGACCTAGGAGCCGGTGCGACCTGCGACCTGGGGGATAAACGCGACCTGCGACCTGTGTGCCAGTGCGACTTACGCCTGAAAAGCTTAGTTATGGAGGTGGTTGCGTGATTGAGGTTTCTGGAACGTCAAATTTCTTGCCCTTGAGGAAATCTCGCCAAGTCTGGTAATCCGCTGTTATAGGAGCGACGAGAGGGGTTTCCTCTTTTATTCGATGCATACATTCTAGGGCATTCGGTACCAGAGTCTCCTTTTTCTGAGAGATCAGGATTGAGAGGGAAGCAAGCTTGGTATAGAATTGTACTGGAGTGACAAGCAACCGATTTAGGTTCTCTTGTGATGCCTCGAATTCTGGTGCGGCAGCAGCTTGTCTCACGGGTTGCAGAAAAGATTGAATTTCCTGCTCTACCTGCTCCCAGTCTTTAGTTTCATCCAGTGCCCCTAATGACGGAATGTGATGAAGAGCGTTCATGGAGTAAATACCACTAATCAGGTGATTATATGCAGACATCACTTTGTCCAAATCTTTTGCCAGCTTGTCTTTGGACTGCATATTCATCCGAATTTGTACTTTGGCTTCTTGTGTATGACTCCAATCCTTCCTAGGCACATGTTTGGGAGTTTGCTGATACTGCGCTATCCAGTTCATCATTTTGTCCAACACTACCGAGGCTTCCCTGAGCTGTTCATGCTTCTGTTTGGTTTCCTCTCGCGCCTCTGCCAACGGGGCCACTGTTTGTTTTAGGGTGAGCATTTCCTTGTATACTTGCCTCATTGTCATTTCCAACACATCACACTCTTTCCTGACCGCCAGTGGGACCTAATTCACTTGGGCGGGCTTACCTTGGAGCTGTAGCATCTCATTTTCTAGTCTTGATTTCTCCTGCTTTGCCGCTTTTAGCCTGTTCTGTAAAGAAATAATTTCCCTGCTCATCCTAGTGACATTTTCCTCCGTGGCCGCGGCAAAAGCGGTGCCTGCTGACGCTATCATAACAGGGTTAGTCCTTGTATCTGGGACTATGTCCTTTCCAGTGGCGACCGTAGATATGGCGGGATGGCTTTGCGCCAAGGATTTCCTTTTCTCTTGCCGTATTTTGAAAGAGAATTGGTCAAAGGTCAATCTGGTCAGGTCGAAGACTTCTTCTTCTTGCTCCCCGGGAAAATCATCAACATTGAGGGTACTTTTCGCGCCACCTGAAGGAATCTCAAAAGGGGATATGTCAATGTCGTCTATTAGCTCATCCTCCTCATCCTGCGTTTGATCCTTTTCTTTCTCCTTTTGCTGGCACTCTGCTTCCTTCTTGTCGTGTTCCTCCTTTTTCTTGTGTTCTGTCTCTGCCTCTGCTTCCTTTTCAGCTTTTCTCTTCCGCTCTGCCGCGGCGGCTTGTTCTGCCACCGCCTGTGCCTCCTTTTCCTGTCTTTCCTTTTCCTCTTCCTTCTTCTTTATTCGCTCTGTCCTGGCATCTTTCTTACGTTTCTCTTCATCCTCCTTTATTTTCTTCTCCTCTTCCTTCTTGGCTTGGGCTTCTGCTACCCGTTGTTGATCCGAGGTGTCAAGCTCCGTACCGGTCTGTGTTCTCTTATCTTTGGAGGAAGAAGAGGCTCCAAGCTTATGGCTTCTATCTTCTAAATTCTGGTGATCCTCTTCTTCTCGGTCAGAGTCGATTCCTGGATCTAGGTGCCTGTCCGCGTTGTACCAGTTTCTTTTTTCGTCTTCTGCCGGGCGTTCAACATGCTGATAACTCCATCTAAAACTGGCCCTTTTACAATGCTCAGGAACTATCCTGACTGGGTCATAAATTCGGCAATCCAGATTTCTGAAGTGGTAGCTTTTTATCTCTTCCCCTTCGCGCCCTACTTCTCTGAAGTCCTTTACTGTATAAGCACCAATGGTGAGAGGTAGAGCGGGCCAAGGTTTCTTCTTCCCTTTGGAAAGGACATTGGAGAAGCCCGAGGTCATCTGGTAACATACCTCCTGCATGAGCACCTTATCGGTAATAAATTTAGGCAGAGCATGTGGTGCTTTGAATGAGCCAAATACTCGAATGATTGTAAATTCAGTGAACGGGAACCAGTGTGCCACCTGACCTAGTGTCTCCATTGCTCGCCAAGACATGCAGGGGGTGTCTTGACCAAATAGTTTCCCGTAAAGGGCGGGAATGAATATATGAGAGATTTGCTTGATGTCTGACTTGTACCTGGACTCCCAGAATACCTTGGTTTGCAAATGGATTGCCCAGGTCTGTTCGGAGTCCCAGTGATGTGGCCATCCCTCAACATGCAGCTGGGCACAGACATCGTCTAATAATATGAAGCCATATAGAATTATGATGGCGCCCCCTCATCTGGGGCTAAAGCTAAAGCCAAATTTGTGTGCATGGAGCCCATTAGTATACCGACCCAGTTGAACCGAGTGTCGTGTACTGTTACGTGTTCCATAATGGTTGCCCACGTTCCGTTGAAAGTGGTGGCGTCTGAACGTCCGTACTCTCTGCACAGCATGGCAGCCACTAGCTTATATACCTTCCTTAGACTGGCCACCGGGTACTCTTGGTCCTTTTTGATTTTAAATTTATCTGGTTCCGCCCACCATTTTCTGATTGTATCAACCATCGACACTTCATTTGCAGAAAACCATCTTGGGGTGAAGTTCACTTCCGGTTTGGGTAGCGAGTAGTAGACCTGTGCTTTTGAGCTCTCCAATGTTGCAAAAGCTTTACCTCCACTATCTCGGATTGCGAAGTTCTTAGGATCCGTCTTCTGTATGATCCAATCCAACATTTCTGGGCATGGAAAGATGGAGGGATGTGACCCTGCTAGGTGCAATTTGGACTTCTTGACCTTCAGGTATACCTCCCGGTCCGGGAGATCTTCTAGAAACTCCTCTTCTGGTATGGCGAATTCGCGGTATACTTCATACCACCTAAGGCTATCCTCCTTCGCGAAGGTGCAAAGGGTGTCTCTGTATATTGGCGGCGGAGATGTTTGTATGTCTGCGTCTGACTCTTCCTCCACCACCTGCTTACTTCTCCTTCGGGATACCCGGGGTGCCATATTGCTAGAGTCGGAGAGGACCGGTACTGTGTCTGCTCCAAATTCACCTGTTGCATTCAAGAAATAATCCCAGGATGAGAAAGACATGATGATAACAGCTAAATAAAGTCTACACATGCAGAGTTTAACTAACTTCTCTCTGGGGTCGCAGGGTCGCTGATCTACAAAAGAACCTCACATGCGACCTCGCGACCTTGCGACTGGGTCGCAGAGTCGCTATCAGGGAGTCGCGCGACCTTGCGACCTTGCGACCGGGTCGCTGGGTCGCAGGTCGCACTTGAGCCTGCCGGGGGGTTTCACGTGCGCGCGATTTTGCGGATAAACTCTCCTCAATGGAAAAGATACGCGGCTAGAAAGGTTCTAAACTGGAAATAAAGCACGGCCATGAGAAATTTGGCAAGACACAGGTGACTCTGGGGTTTGTGAGAAACAAAACAGGAATAAAACTCATCCGGAAAACCTATCGGCTCGCTAGCAAATAATTAAGACCATGGGGTGGCTAGGTTATAGCAAGAAATGCTGGGAAAGGAAACAGAGGGAGGAAATGGAAACTTACTCGGAAGAAAACGCGCCAGCCGACCTGTCAGAGCAATTCCACGATTTTCGCCGTGAGTCACAAATGCGACCTAGCGACCTGCCCTTATAAAAAGGAGTCGCACGTGCGAGTAATAAATGAGGTCGCAAGTTGTCACTTTGTGACCTTGCGACCTCGCGACCTTAAGCTCGCTGGGTCGCAAAGGTCGCTGAGTCGCTAATTCCCCTAATACTTCATTTTGCGACCTTGCGACCTTGCGACCTTGCGACCTTAAGGTCGCTGGGTCGCAAGGTCGCAAATTGCCTGACTTCCGACTCTTGCGACCTGGCGACCTCTGCGACCTTAGGGTCGCAGAGTCGCATAGGTCGCATGGGTCGCAAATCATGGATTCGCGACTTAGCGACTCGCTCTTAAAAACTTTACTTGGCTTTTTCCTTCTTTAGTTTCAAAGGGGCTCCAAAAATTTTGAAGTGTGTGTGTTATGATTTTGTGTATTTTTGGAGGGTGTTGTAGGAGCTACAACAGTACTACACATATATCGGGCGTACCTACAAAGATCAAATTACTGGACATGTTTCAATGTTTAATGTATGTTTCTCCGAGTTATCAATTTGAAGAGGGTTTTCTATAGATCTATAGCTGTGTTGTCTACCTCGGTCTTTTACAATGAAAACCAGATTCCAGGTAGAAGAATATCGTTTTCGTCATCAAAATATGAATATGTTAACCAAGGCTCAAAAGATCTAAATATTCCAAGTGAAAATAGCAAGCAGTGAGGCAGAGGTGGATATGAACATGGGCTAAATATTCCCTATAACTGGGATTTGTTCTCTGGCCTATTGACAATGCCCGGAAATAGTACCTGCAATTCCTCTCATTTCATTTATGTGGCCATTCACATAACTTTCCCCAGCAGTGTTCTTAAAAGGCAATAAAAAAATAATATTTTTGAGTTATTGGTCTTGTCTTCTTTTGTTTGTCTTATCGGCAATTCATAGGAAACAAAAGCTAAAACCTAGGAATCATAATGTTGTTTTTAAATAGAGATTTCCATCTCAAGTGTATTGATTTCCACAGTTGTAAAAGTACTATAATCACATTGAATATTGGGTTCTCGTGCATGTTCTAATGCTAGTAAATTCTCTTATTCCACCAATGTTTAATTAGAGCAAGCCCAGAGTCTAGGTATGTGGAGACATGTTCCATTCATGGATTAGGAGTGGGAGGGGAGAAAGGCTGCATTGGTGGATCAAAAGTGGGAGGGTAAGCTTAGAAATAAAATTGGGAGCAGAAGGGAAAGCCACCAACACAAGGAAGCTGATTAAAATAAAACATCTAAAAAACATAACAATGATACCTCCACTGAAGACGAAGGAGAGAAGGGGTTCACCAGAAAATCAAGGAAAAGCACCTAGGAGGAGAAAGAGACACTAACCTTGACTGTTGTACTCAACACAAAGCATTAAAACATTATATCCAACAACTAGCAAAAAAAAGTACAATACCATACCAGGTGGTAAACCTAACTTGACACACTTACAAAGACACTAGAGACAAATAATCACATATAAAAGAAACAACTCTTGTGAACCCCATCCCCATAAAGTGATGTGTGAGAGATGCAAGGCAAAAAAAATTTCAACCACTACATTGCCTGGCTACTCAATCAAAGGGATGGAGGAACTAAGCCACGAGGCCCTAGTCCTTGTCCCAATGAAAATCTACGAGTGCATAAAGACTCGGAAGGGTACCTTTGTCCAAATTCATTGAAAAAACGTTTAAAGCTACAAAATCTTGGTCAAAATGATGGCCATAAATCCTAACAAATCCCCCAAGGTACCTGCCAACATAATAATCCACACCTTCAGAATCCTCCTTTAATTCAAAGAACCAATTTTTTTGGCAGCCAAACCATGTCACGGCAATTAACAATTGCAATTAACTTTTGAAGTTTAAAATGGAAGAAAACTACATTGATTTTTAACCATTAGCTTTATAATTGACAAGCATTTGGTTATTTTGAATTTAGTTATGAATAAAATAATTCGATTCGTACATACCTTGTAATTTGCTGCAAGAGGTGGCAGCTGACATTGGCGCTGCAACTTGTTATCCCTGATCTTTCTGGTCATGACTAGCGACGATAGTGGGGTCTTGTGATCTCCGCAGCTCTAATCTCTGGACTAATGAGAGAGTCTAAGGCTTCTGCAGCCTTCCACGCTACATACTTAATGTTATCTGCAGCTTTTGAAGGGAGCAACTTTGCAGTATCCTTTGCATGACGAAAGCATACTGAGGAAAGTTCATACGAATAGCAGAAGACTCCGTCCTCACGGGCAACTCTTCTGTAGCCTTCCACCCTACTCCACAGTTTCTGAAGGAGAGCAGCTTTCTAGTATGCTGTTGATGTGAGCAGAACACTGTGGAAAGTTCAAACGATTCGCAGGTGGGGCGTCAAACGCAATTGCAGCCATTTCTGCAGTTGGTAACGTCTCAAGATGGACACTGCTTTTACTTCCATCAATATTCCTTTTATTTCAAACTCGGGCAACCCACTTGCCATTGCACTTCAATATTTCTTTAATCCTCCTCCCCTCGGTTTCTCTTTCTGATCTTTAAGGAGGAGGATTAAGGAAATACGGGTATTAGCAGCAAGTGGATAGCGCGGGTCTGTAATAAAAGCAATCCTGACGGAAAGCCAAGACGCTTCCATCTTGGAACGTTTTCCACAGCAGAGATGGCTGCAATTGCATTTGACGCAGCCGTCTTGCTCCTGCGAATCTTTTGAACTTTCCAGAGTGTTCTGCTCACATCAAAAGCATACTAGAAAGCTGCTCTTCTTCAGAAAGTGTGAAGAACATTAAGTATGTAGGGTGGAAGGCTACAGAAGAGTTGCCCCTCTGATTACCGTGGAGAAAAAAGGTCGGGAATTACAATTCCCCGCCCCCTCACCGCCGCGGTGGCCAACCAAGGGGCAGCCATTGGAAGTTTCTCCTGCAATGCAATGCGAACTGCCACCATGGTACTTATTCAGCTTCATTGATGTGGTACTTATAGGTATGCATGTTCAAATTTGGGGATGGTAGAGTTGTCTTACGGTCAAAGATCCATATAAAACGGCATATAAAACGGAGGGTTTTGAGGAAGATGAAACGGCATATAAAACGGAGGGTTTTTAGGAAGACGAAACGGAATATAAAACGAAGGGTTTTGAGGAAGACGATTTGAAGTGCCGATGTGGAAAGTTAACGTGACGAGTGTTAGCTGTTATAGACCGTTAAGAAGGCGTGAGAAGCAAGATTTTGAGTTCAAGAATGTAAGGTAAAATTCTCAATGTTAAAAGTTGAATCCACATGTTGAGGTTACACGTGTCCGTGTTCTCAAATTATTAAATATTTTAGTTTTCTTTATGGGGATATGAACAAAGTTTTTTTTTTACTTATATATGTATGGTTTAAAATGAGCGTTTATATAGTAAATACAATAAAAAAAAAAATTGACATTTGGATTATTGAGAATCTATAACTCCAAAATAAATATTTACTATATTTTGATCCGAAAATATTTAGAAAAACCTTAAAACCATATAAAAAAATAAATTACTATGTGAAAATCTTTCTAATTCCTTAAAAAAAAATAACTTTATTTTAATATTGATAATATATATTAATAAAAATATGCCCAGCTTATAAATTAATAATATATATTAATAAAAATATGTGCAGCTTAAAGATAGTTACCATTAATAAATAATTAGTTTGTACTCGAAATATGAAAATGTTTAGTTATATAATTTTTTTGTTTTAATATATTGATATTGATATTCAAATAAAATATCAATGAATAAGTTTAGTTAATATGGAATATTTTGAAATAATTTTTAATGTGATAGTTAATTTTTTTAAATTCGTTTATTTGAAAATTTGATTTTTTTTTAATTTTAAATTCAACTGAAACTTATTAAAATATTACATTTAAATTAATAGTAATAATATTAATTTAATTTTAAAATTATAATCAAATCTGTGATATTTTTTGAAAATATCTAATCTTCTGTACATTTAAGTATCCTTCTGGATGGGGGTTATTGTGCCCACCACAATGTGTTGGATTGAATGAAGGTGATTAAGTTGTGGCGTGGCGTTTGATGTGTTTTTTATTTGCATAGTCTTTTTAGTAATGCTGTAAATGATTTTAGTGTTATAATTTTTGACTTATTTTTCAGTTTATATATGGTCAAAGTACCACTTTTAAAGAAGTAAATTTTCACTATGATTATGGAAGGATAAAGTCTCGATATTAAGATTATAGTGTGCGCTCATGTGGAAGGATAAGGTCACGATGTTATGGTTATAGAGTGTTAAATTTTTTTAAAGGGATGTTATAAAAAATTAAGAAGACGTTGAGAAGCAAGATTTTCAGTTTGGAGATGGAGGATTAAATTTTGGATGTTAATGGAGGATAGTTAAATTGTTAAGTTTTCATGTTAATGGAGTTCCATTGTTAAGACATGGAAGAGAGTTAAATGGTTAAGTTTACGTGTTTTGAGTTTGTTTACTTATTATATGTTTTGTAGTTTTTATTAGAATATGGATATTTTTTAGTCCAATATTAAATTTTATTTTTTAAAATAATTTTGTTTTTCAAAATGGTGTTTTGACGATATATATGAATTAAACACTTTGAAAAAACTAGAGCATTTGTATTAGACAGATTTCACAACTGAAACTTTTATTTCCAACAAATCTCTAGTTTATTATTCATATTTTATATAGATAAAAATGCTTTCAGATTAATCGCATCGTTAGGATTAGGTCGAGGTTTCGAACCATTGAATGTGGTTCAATCTCAGGACAAGGTGAACAGACTAATCGATCTCAAAGAATAAATAGACAAGATGCATCATTACTTGGAAATAGTTATTGAGAACTAGCCACGGACTGGTTGTACCCTCAACTAGGGGAGGTGACATGCTAAAAAATATAGTCATCCAAGGGAGGGTGTGGCTCAGGCTAGGTATGATTCCTAGATGACATTAACAGCTTAAATGTCCCTATATTGAGGCTTCTCAAGCCATGAGTCTAGCCTGAATAATCAGACACAACTTGACAAACAAACAAAAATTGTAAAAACTTTTAAAAATGTTTAATTTATTACATATTTTAAAATAAATTTTAACTATCCCTCACGGCATGTGATTCAAGAGAAGTGGGAGATTGAATGGAGTTCATTCAATTTTGGTGGTGATTTCGATGTGTTTAGGAGATTATGGTTTGATGTTTCTATATAATTTTTAGTGTTTATTGCAAATAATGTTATTGTTATAGTTTTGGAGATGTTATTATGTTAAAATATGCAGTGTTAAAATTTTTTTAAAGGTTGTTATAGTCAGTTAAAAAGACATCAAGAAACATAATTGTGAGTTTTGAGATGGAGTGTTAAATTATTGTTGTTAAAGGTTGACTTAGCATATTTAGCTAAATTGTTAGGCTTAGAGGTAAATTATTGGTGTTAAAGGTTGAATTTATAGCATAATTAGCTAAATTGTTGGGCTTAGAGGTGTTAGTATTATTTAATTTCTAACCAATATTCATCTTAACTAAGCATCTATTAAACATCGAGAGGAAGGATATCACTTTTCACTCTCTGCACTTCGCAAATTTGATCTCTCTGTACTTGATCTCTCTGTACTTGGTATATCCAGAGTTAAGATGGATCTAGATTGGTCCTCATTTTAATAGGCTATATTCAACGTGAATACAATGGGCTCTCATAAACATGGATCTTTAAAACCACTCGTAACTTGACAAAGTCAATTTTATCTTATTATTTTAGTGTAAAGTTATTTTTACTTTAAAGTAGGGGTATTTCTATTTTTATTTTATTTTGACAGAACACAAAATTTTAATCTTGGGTTATTTTTATTACTATTTTATTTTGACTAAGTACAAATAATTATAGAAAGTTACATTACAACCTCTCTAACATATTTGGTTGAAGAGAATGCAATTATATGTTTGGGAGTTTTTATCAAAATATAGAGAATTTTTTGTTGGTAAAACTTTAGTCTTTGTTATTTAAATTGAGTTTTTTAATATATATATATATATATATGAATTAAATATTAACACCTTAAAAAAATATGGAACACTTGTAGATAGTCTATAACTAAAAAATTTGATTCCAAAAATTCATCTTATTCCAGGAAACTAAGAGAAGAAAATATGTGAAAATACCTTCCCAAACATATAATAAATAAACTATTATGGAAAGATGGTTTAATTTCCTATTTAAAAATTTTAACATTCTTTAATATTATTCATATTGTTAACCATAATAATATAAATAAATCATAAATATCTCTTATTAATAATGTTTAGTTATATTTAAATGTTTAGTGATATGAATGCATAAGACTATAAAAGAGAATTTTATAATATAGATATTTAATGTTTTAATTTAAATGTTTTAAGATTTCAATAAAACTTTTAATTTGAGTTGTTTGTTGATTTTAGATTTTTAGTTTTTTTTTTTTTTTTTTTTTGACTAATTTCTATTATATAGTACAAAAAAGTACAATCATGTTGTTTTTTTTGGGGAAACTAACTTATAGAGATAGTTAAAAAGTAGAAAATGAGGCTGCTCCAGGGGGAAACCAGCTTGTAGAGAGTACCATAAAACATAGGAGGATCTGTCCCGTATGGGGAAACCAGTTGTTAACAGAGTATTCATAAAACTAAGATTACTGTGGATAAGAAAATTAAGCAAAGAAACTATAGAAACACCTGAAAATCCTGGAGAAAAAGGAGCGATCACGCTACTGAAGCTTGTCCTTTACATCTTGATTCTGCATATGCAGAGGTTATTCCACAATGTAGTAGGCATAGTCAGAGTGGGCTTCCTCCTTCTTGGAGAGCTTAGGAGCCAGCTCCAGTGTGGAGGTGGAGTGAGCACCTATGTCTTCCACATTGTCAGGTTGCCTGATGCCTTCAGCAGAGCTGCTACCCCCCTTTTCGAGGTTTCCTCCATGGTTTTGATAGGTAGGGCCACCATTTTTCTGGGCATTAGGGAAGATGAGTGAGAAAGTGTGTATTTTCTCGGCCTCTTTCTAGAATCGGAGCCATAATTGTCTTGTTGAATTTCAAGAATTTTAATTGAGAGGTGGGCTGAAAGAAGTTGGGGGTTAGAAAACCTTTGGTGCCTCCAAGGCCATCAAGAAGGCCATAGTGCACTCCACTGGGAGAAATATTGGAGGGCGAGGGGGAGAACCATGACCACCACCCTTGCGGTAGCGCATACGATGGCGGGAAGGCATAATTTCTGTGGAGTGTTGGGGATGAAAGGGAGGGATAGAGTGAGCAGAATGACCCTGATGAATAGGGAACAGATACACAGCAACGTGAAATAGATGAACAGAGGGCTGATGGACGGTGCCGTGAGGAGCAGATGCATAGCTAGGACAAGCATAACAGAGAAAGGGAACTTGAAGAGAAATCTTGAGAGAGAACTAGATGGAGGTGCGAGAATAATGTAAGGGGGAGATGGCACCCTTGCCCATAAAATTCCAGTGAATACAACAAAGCAGTTTAGGTAGAATTAAATGCTCAGTACACCAGAGTGAATACCTAGAAATGAATTAGGTTATCAACGAGCCAAGGTTATTTAAGGCTCTCATGTCTGAAGCAGGTGGCGCCTCATGGTGAGGCCGGTTGCATGACAGTAGAGAGGCCATGTGGCCTTCTACCAAAGCCTGTGTATCCACCAGCATCTGGGGATTGAATGTATTTGAGCACCAGCTAAGTGCATGTTGTGTATAGGGACTCATCATCAATATGCTGAAATCTGCAAGAGAGAAAGGGGGAGTCATGGTCCACCCCTTTTTTGGCTAGAAAGTCCACAAAAACATTAGCTGATCTTTGAACATGCATAAAAGGGATAGATTTGTGGGAATGCAAGCATTTCTCTAGTTGTTCCATCCGAGTCGTTAATCTCTAGCTCTTGGAGAGTTTGGAGGAAGAGGAACCTTGGAGAAGTTTTTGAGCGATGTTGATAATGATATGGGAGTCCCCTTCTACTTCTAGAGGGAAGAAGTTGTTCTCGTGACCAAGTTGGCCTTGTATAAGACCTTCCATCTCTATTGAGTTATTAGTGTCCCACCCAATAGCTCCAAAGAATATTATAAAAGGATCCCCTGTTTTGTTTCTGATTATACCTCCAAAGCATGCTTCTCCCGAACTACCTTTGGAAACTCCATAAAAGTTTAGTTTGTAAATATCTAGAGGGGGAGGGCTCTAAGAGGAAGGAGATTTTGGCAGATGGTTGGAGGAGGAAGATACCGCAAGATGGAGGGGAATTGAAAGATTCCATTTTTCCCATATAATTCTCTCTAAGGGTTGAGTTGGCAGATCCTCGTCTTTGTAGTGTCGCAGGTTGAAGGTTTTTTTTCCTTTATTGTAGAGATTGTTCTATTTGATCTCAAGCGAAGTGATGTTGTCTTTGAAGATGTGGTTGTTTCTCTCCTTCCATATCATCCATAGGAGGAACCCCGGGACGAGTGTCCAAAAATAGTTGAATAGTTCGTTGTTGAAGGGGGCCTTCTTCCAGAGGTGGATAGAATTGATGACATCCCCTCTTTTTCTATTAGTTCTACAGCAAAGAATGTATATTATGTCTCACAGAGAGCTTTCTAATGGGAAATTTTCTAGGAGATGATTTATGGTTTCTTCCTCTATTTGACAATTCGAGCATCATGAGGGACCTGTTGATCAAGAGATCAGGAATTTTTCTCAAAATTTAAAGTGGTCAAAACTGTACCGAACCTATGTTACCAGGTAGATCTCATCGTTCTGATTCTGGTGCCACAAACGGTTCGAAAAACCGATGTCGTATGAGGGAGATATCACATTTTGATCGATTTCCCAATCAACTAATTTTTTATGATAGGGGTGACTGAGATACCCAGCTAGCATGAAGGTACAGTCAGCAAAAGGTGGAATATTCCTATGAATATTCCATTTTCCCAATCTAACTAGGTTTCGCAAAGTGTCATATTTTGGGATGCTGATATGGTTGTACGACTGTTTTTGTGGCTCATGAGATGGGTGACACGTGGCTAGCCCAGAGGCTGCCATGTGTCCCTGGAATGTAATGTAAAATTATATTGGAGTCTAGGGGGTTCGACCCCATTACTTCGACCAAGTCTGTTGTCACGTGATAATTAACCTTATAGTGCAACGATTCCATTTAAGCATTGCAAAGGTTGCACATGGCAGGGGGGGGGGGACTGTTGGTGATCCCAACCTGCCGGCAGCCTCGTTGTAATGGTCACATGGTAAATGTTTAACAACTCTGGCATATAATACTCCAATGGTTCCAAAACTGTTACTCCGACGGCTAAAAACGTATGGTCACATTTCACATGTTAATTATCGCAACATCAAATGTTGAAACAATGATTATGTAACCATATCTTCGGTAGACTATGCTAAAAGTTTATCACATGCACGTGGTTTCCATTAAATATGCCGATGGTTTAGGGAAATTTTCCTCCTGCGCGGTTCCACTCTAAGCTTTTAAATGCGGAGTTATATAACCACAAAGGTTGGGGAGGGTGGGAATGTGGCCACCCCCGCCCTTAACTGTAAACATTGAACTTAAATGGTTTCCGCTGGCAGGATTTTAGCGTGCTATTTAAATTAGGTGGATTTTGCTATTTTAACTGCGGTTAAACTGCAGTTCTCCACATTTATTGGAGCATTTATAGCTGTAATTGGGAAAATGGCTAGAGAGGTCAATTTTCAACCAATTTGGGTGAAACAAGAGTCTACCTATACTATTTTGAGAATTCTGGAGCCACTGGTGTAGAGAAAACAACCATTGAAGGCTTGTAAACATATGTATTTGCAAATTTTGAGTATAATGACAAAGAGGGACATGCCATTGGGAACTAGATCAACAGATGTAGCCCAGGAGGGGTGAACTTCTTCATCATTTCTGTTGTGTAAATATTATGTGTGATGCTATTTATTTGTTATACATTGTTTTTCAGTGTTATTTAGGCTTATTTACATGTTTAAAACTCACAAATTCATCAATGTTTCATTGTTAAATTAATCATTCCTTAAGCAAAAAAATTGGGATAAATTGTGCATGTTTTATAACTGAAAAGAAACTTAGCACAAAAAACTAATACAATCCTTTTCAGATCAGGTTGGTATTAGAGTTACAGTTTATTCTCTAGTGTTGTTGTGTGAAAATATTTGTTTAAATGTTTGCAAGTTTTCACATGCTTACTAGGCTCAAGCTTAAGAGAGGAGAAGGCAAATTGGTGGAAGCAAGAGGGTCTCAAAGTGAGCCACAACAAAGGAGGGAAATATTTCCACATTATCCACCACCTATTTCACCTCCAAAATAAGCAGAAGAAACATTAAGCATGCCTCAAGGAGAAGGAGAAATCCATGAAGAGATGGATCCCAAAGAAGAAGAAACGGTGGCCAGGAAAGCATTCCTTGACATGACTGAGATGGTGAGAATCCTTTATTAGGAAAGAAATGAGAGACAAGAAGGAGAAGGATCCAAACTTTGCAAGGAAGGACGAGGATCATCAGGAGGTCACAATGATGAAGATAAATCAAAGAAGGGAAATGGAGGAAATGGAGGTAGTGTAAAGTCACCATCCTCACCCTCATCATCATCATCCTCTACTTCATCTTCAATACATCACTCGTATAATTTAAAGAACATTGGTAAAACACCTTTTCTATAACTAGATGTTAAGTTTTAATTGCCAATTTTTACAATGCATAAAATATTTATAATTGGATTAGGAAATTAGAGGTCTATTTGAGAATTCAAAACCTTCATGATGACGTTACCAAAATCCAACAAGCCTCATTGAGAATGGAAGATGAAACACTTGTTTGGTGGGAATCCAAGATAAAGGAGGAGATCAAGAAGCATGGAAAGATTATTATATCATCGACTAATTTCATTACTGCAATAAAATGATATTTTTATCCATTATCTCATATGCAGAAAGCCATAATGAACTGGAAAAATTTTAGACAGTTGAAAGGAGAGAATGTGCAAGAATACACCCAAGAATTTAGGAGAAGAGCTCTCTTATTCGAGTTAGATTTGAAAAGCCAAGATACTTTGCTAGAGTACATAGGAGGCTTACATAACTACCTAAGACATACTATTCTCATGTTTAACCCTACAAGTCTAGATGAATTTTGTGTTCAGGCCACACACCTAGAAGCTAGAGGGAAAAATGTTACTAGCGAGGGTAGGAATAAACCTTTTAAGTGGCAAAACAAAGAGAATACCTAAAAAGGTAAGTGAAAAAAGAATGCATCTATCAATAAAGAAAGAGAAAAAGTGGTTTGTAAAATTTTTTCAAGAGAAGGCCATGAAAAATTACATCCTAAAAAGAGGCCCAAACATCACAACAAGGGGAAAAAAAATTGCAGCTACAACTCAACATGATTTAGGAGAAGATTTAGGTAATGAATATAAAATTACAGCCATGGGATTGAAGAACATGAAGAGGAAGGAAAAGGAAACAAACCCAAGTACTAGTACATCAAAGTGTCACATACAAGCTCCAAATGAAGAAGAGACAATTGAAATGTTTCATGTCAGGGTCATATCCAAACATACAAAGATCGACACACTATTTGACAATGGGTCACAACCAAAATTAATCTATGAAGAATTGGTTAGGAAACTTAATCTTGAGACCATTCCACATCCAAAACCATATCCACTTGGGTGGATTTGTAAGGATGCAAATTTACAGGTTTCAAAGAAGTGCATATTGTGGTTTGCAATGATTGCACATTTTGTTGACATAGTGGAATTAGATGTGGTTCTTCTTGATATTACACATATTATGTCGGGAATTCCTTACTTGTATGACAGGAAAGTGATCTTCCATCACCATGAGAATAAATACCATTTATTCAAAGATGGAAAGAAGTACATTGTTAAAGCACATCGCAAGAAGACAAATATTGCAATGGTAAATGCTGGATATGTAAAGAGGTTGGTGAATTCAAGTAAGAATTATGTTCTTCTAATGATTAAGCCTAAAGCTGATGTTAATCATGAATCATTTAAGGATTGTGATCCTAAGTTGAAATCAGATTTAGATGATGTAGTTGATGCACATCATGAGATGTTTCAGGAGCCAACAGGATTTCATCCAAAAAGGGAGATTCAACATGAAATTCAATTGCAACAATATTTTCCTCTTCCAAACATCGGCATGTGTCACATGTCAATAATGGAGAATGTTGAAATTAAGAGGAAAATCAAGGACATGTTGGACAAGGGATGCATAAGGCCAACACTTCGCGGTGTGGTTCACCCATAGTCTTGATTCGAAAGAAAGATGCAACTTGGAGCATGTGTGTAAAACTCAAAGCTTTTAACAAGGTAACAATAAAGAATCGATACCCACTCCCAGGGATAGATGATTTTCTTGATCAGCTAAAAGAAGAAATTTTTTTCACTAATTTAGATTTATGAAGTGGATATCATCAAGTAAAAATTGTAGAAAGTGATATATGGAAGATTGCATTCAAAACCAAACAAGGACTATTTGAGTGGTTGGTTATTCAATTTGGTTTGTGTAATGCACCGAATATTTTCATGCGTGTTATGGATAATGTTTTGCATCCATTTCTTGATGAATTTTTGATTGTGTATTTAGATGATATACTAATTTTCAGAAAAACAAGAGAAGAACATTTCTTGCATGTGAAAAGGGTGCTTGATGTTTTGAAGAAAGAGAAAGACTTCTCTGGTTTATTTGGGACATGTTGTAGGAGGGGGCGAGTTGCGAATTGATCCTTCTAATTTGGAATTCATTTTGAATTGGACCAGTCCCAAAAAAGTAACCAAGGTAAGAATTTTCTTAGGCACAACTCAGTATTAGAGAAATTTTATCACTAAATTTTCTACCATAGCAGCTCCTACGCATGCAGTGAAAAGTGTGAAGAAAGGCTTCCAATTGGGAGGAAAAAATCAACAAGCTTTTAAAGCTTTAAAAGACAAGATTAGTTCAGCTCTGGTCCTTGCATTACCGAATTTTATACAGCCATTCGAGATACAAATCGATGTTAGTGACTATGCAATGGGCGCAGTACTTTTGCAACATGGTAAGCCTATCACTTTTCATCTTGAAACATTCAATGGTGTTGTAACTAATTGTCCTACATATGAAAAAGAGTTTTATTCATTGGTAAAAAGAGTCAAGAAGTGGAAACACTACTTTATTGGTAAATAGACTATTATACATACCGATCACCAACCATTACAGTACTTGTAGTTTTAAACAAAATTGCAGCAATCACGACATTTTAGGTGGATTGGATTTCTTCAACTGTTTCACTTGGTTATAGGGTACAAGAAGGGTATTTTCAATAAATTTGTTGATATTCTTTCAAGGCCAATTATAAGTGCTTCTACTTTACTTAAAAATGATTCTATTGTACATGAGAGTTACATAGAACAATATGCACATGATGCTAACTTTGAAGATGTGTATGCTAGTTTGAGTGAAAGGAATCAAGTTGAGGAAAATGATTATCACATGCATAAAAAAAATTTGTTTCATTTCGGCAAGCCATGTATAGCACAAGGAGAGAGGCTTAGTGTCATGAGAGAGGCTCATTCGTCTCTTATTGGTGGATACATTGGGGTAAGAAAAACAATGGCGCATCTACAGACGTGTTGCTATTGGCCTCACATGATAGATAGTGTGTCGTATTTTATAAGAGGTTGTTATATGTGTGCAAAAACAAAGCCTAGAAATAGGAAGCTTGAGTTTTACATGCCACTACCAGTACCATCAAGGGCATGGGAGAGTGTCTCCATGGACTTTGTTGGAGGTCTACCTATGTCAAGAAAACAACATGATTATCTTTATGTAGTTGTGGATAGATTTAGTAAAATGTGTATACTTATGCCATGTAAGAAAAACATAAATACTGCTAAAACTGTTGAACTTTATTTTCAACATGTATGGGTTCATTATGGATTGCCAACTTCTATTTTTAGTGACAGGGATTCCAGGTTCATTGGGAATTCTTGGTCCAATATTTGGAAGATGATGGACAGAAAGTTGAAAAAGAATATTTCTTTTCATCTACAATCTGATGGCCAAACCGAGGTGGTGAACTGAACCATTGTGCTTATATTTAGATGATATTATAGCAAAAATCCCAAGTTGTGGGATGAGAAATTGGATTACATTCAGCATGCTTACAACTCGGCAAAGCAATATTCTACAAATACTTCACCTTTTGAATAATGCTTTCAGTATTTGCCCAAATCGACATTAGACTTCATCTTTGCAAAGGATGTTGAAATTGATGACCATAGTGATATTGAAAAGGCTAGAAATTTCATTGAGAAAATTCATATTATTCATTAACAAGTTCAAGAACAGCTTGAGAAGAGTCAAAGAAAATATAAGGAGAGGCATGATAAACATAGATTTGATCACAAGTTTCAAGAAGTAGATGAGGTATGGTTGCACATAAGAAAATAAAGGATGCATGGAGAAGGTAAAATGCTCAAGCCCATTTTCTATGGTCAATTCAAGTTCATCAGGAAAGTTGGTAACAATGCATTTCAACTTGGCTTGCCTTCATATATTAAAATGTATTCAGTTTTCAATGTTGAAAATTTATGTTTGTATGATCCCTTTTTGATTGATGGTCAAGGAAGTGATGTTGAACTTCCTTCTATTGAATATTTATCACCAGAATTTCTGGATGAGATCCAGGAGGATATCATCCTTGACAAGAGGAAAACAAAATCTAAGAGGGGAAGTGTTGACTGTCTTCGAGTTGGGCTCAAAGGCAGTAAGTGAAGCAAGGCAAAGTGGATGGAAGTTGGAAGTTGAGGGAGATGTACCCTCATCTACTGAACAGGTAATCAAAGTATTTTAGAGTTCAAAAGCTTCTCAATGGGGAGGTGTGATCAGGAGATCAAGAATTTTTCTCAAAATTGAAAGTGCTAGAAACTGTACTAATCCTGAGGGACCGGGTAGATCTCATAGTTCTGATTCCGACAGCATGAACAGTTCAAAAAAATGATGTTGTATGAGGGATATATTTCTTTCTGATCGATTTCCCAAATAGCTAAATTTTTGTGACAGGGGTCATTGGGATGCATAGTCAGCATGCAGGTATAGTCAACAAAAGGTGGAATATTCCTAAGAATATTATGTTCTCCCAGTCCAACCATTTTTCACCAAGTGCCATATTTTGGGATGTTGATATAGTTGTACGAGTGTTTTTGTGGCTCATTGGATGGGTGACACGCGGCCAACCCAGAGGCTGCCACATATCCCCTTGACTGTAGTGTAAAATTATATTGGACTCTAGGGGGTTCAACCCCGTGACCTCCACCCGCGACTTTGACTGACTCTACTGTCACATGATACTTAACCTTATAGTGTGACGGTTCCATTTAAACATTACAAAGGTTGCATATGGGTGGGGATCGCTGGAGGTCCCAACCTGCCGTCAGCCCCGCTGTAATGGTCACATGGTAAATGGTTAACAACCATGGCATATAATACTCTGACAGTTCCAAAAATGTGACTCCGACGGCTATAAACATATCGTCACATTTCACATGTTAAATACCGCGACATCAAATGTTGAACTGACGACTACGTAACCATATCTCCGGCAGACTATGCTTAAAGGTTATCACATGCACATGGTTTCCATTAAATGTGCCAGTAGTTTAGGGAACTTTTCCTCCAGCGTGGTTGCACTCAAAGCTTTTAAATGTGGAGTTCTCTAACTGCAAAGTTTGCGGTGGGCGGGGAGGTCGGTATGTGGCCACCACCGCCCTTAACCATAAACGTTGAACTCAAATGGTTTCCACTGGCAGGATTTTAGTGTGCCATTTAAATTAGTTGGATTTTGCAATTTTAACTGCAGTTAAACTGTATTTCTCCACATTTAGTGGAGCATTTGTAGCTCTCATTTGGAAAATGGCTAAAGAGGTCAATTTTCGACCAATTTGGGTGAAATAAGAGTCTACCTAGACTAATTTGAGCATTCTAGAGCTACTGGCGCATAGAAAACAACCATTGGAGGCTTGTAAAAATATGTATTTAAAAATTTTGAGCATAATAATAAATAAGGGCATGCCATTGGGAGCTGGACCAGCAGATGTAGCCAAGGAGGGGTGAACTAATTCATCATTCTTGCTGTGTAAATATTATGTGTGATGTTATTTCTCTATTATACATTGTTGTTCAGTGTTATTTAGGCTTATTTACATGCTTAAAACTCAAAAAATCATCTATGTTTCATGGTTAAATTACTCATTCCTTAAGCAAACAAATGGACACAAATTGTGAATGCTTTATAAGTAAGAAGACACTTAGCACAAAAAAGTAATATAGTCCTTTTCAGATCACCTGTTAATCCTTTTTTAAGAAAATTATCCCAGGTTAAGATGTGACATTTGTTGAGAAGTCATAGGAAAGTGGAAAATTTGGGCCATAAGCTCGGGTTCCATATCTGCGTCAAAATTAAGTCAGGTTGATTAGGATCAATTTTCTGAAGCAATTGATAGGCCTCTTTGGTCGAGAGGCCTATCAGTTAGGAAGACCTAAAGGGTTGTTATAATTAGTTAAGAAGACCTCAAGAAACATTATTATGTGTTTCGAGATGGAGTGTTAAAGTATTTGTGTTAAATATTGAATTCGGAGCATAATTAGCTAAATGGTTCGGCTTAGAGGTGCTAGTATTATTTAACTTCCAACCAATATTCATATTAACTCAACATATATCGAACACTGAGAGGAAGAAAATCTCTTTCCACTCTGGGTACTTCGTAGTGCTTGTGATATCCAGGGTTAAGATGGATTATTATTTTAGTGTAAAGTTATTTTTACATTAAAATAGGGTTATTTCTATTTTTATTTTATTTTGGTCAAACAAAAAGTTTGAATTTTGGTTTATTTTTATTACTATTTTATTTTTGACATAGTACAAATATTTATAGAAAATTAGATTACAACATCTCTATCATATTTGGTTGGAGAGAATCCAATTATATGTTTTGGAGTTTTTGATCAAACTATAGAGAATTTTTTTTTTAGTAAAACCTTAAATTTTGTTTTTTTAAATGAGATTTTTACTATATATATGAATTAAACACTAGCAACCTAAAAAAATATGAAGCACTTGAACTATGGATAGTCCATTATTAAAAAATTTAATTCCAAAAAATCCCTACCTTATTCTAGGAAACTTAGAAAACATAATGTTTGAAAAAACATTCGAAAACATATAATAAATAAAAAATTATTGAATTTAACTATGTGGAATTTAAATTCCAGGAGTAGGTGAAGGAGGTAGTGGAAAAAGATCCTGAATGCCAATTTTTAATGAAGCAAACACAAGAAGCAAAAAATCAGGGAAGACAATCAGATTATACGATCAATAATGAACAACTATTTAATTTTCGAGGAAAGATATACATTCCTTATCAAATAAGCTTGAAAGAGGTGATTTTGGATGAGCATCACTGAAGTTCTTATTTTGGATACCCTGGTTACCAAAAAATGCTAACAACAATCAGAAAATATTACTTTTGGCCCAGAATGCATAAAAATATTGCTAAATACTTGACCAAATGTCTGGAATGTCAACAGGTGAAGGTGGAGCATCAACACTATTATGAATATAATTCATAATAAATAGTATAAATAGAATAAATATAATTATTAATAGTCAAATAAGGATTATGTAAGTAGTCATTAAGTTGGTGAAAGGGCATGTCTAAAAGACATGCCCAGTCATGAAAGGCCACCTACCTAGGTATATAAGCAGGGCCTCACTGTAACATTTTATCGTCACTTATAAATTTTATATATAATATATTATTATTACGAATACCTCTTCTGTATTTTACAATTAAGTTAACAAGCCTACGGTTTTTTTGCTCCATTTGGTATTAGAGCGAGTTCGTGTTGTGGCTGCCTTCTGCTACTGCTGGCTACTTTCAATTGTTACATGCGGTGCCTCGAAATCCATGCTGCTCAATGTCTTCATCAACGCCGATGCCCGATTTCAACAAAAAATTGATCGATCTTGAGAGTAAGATCAATAATTCCGATGAATTCACTAAGAGATTAATCAATCTTGAGGATAAGTTTACAAAACATTCTGACAACATCAAAAAAATTCAAGACATGACAAATCAGATAAAAAGACAAAATTTAGCAAAACCATAGCGAGTCGACATAAAATAATAACAAATAAATGCAGAAGATAAATTCCATTTTGGACAAGATAAATCTGACGCAAGAACCAATATTCCTAAATATTAGACATAATCAAGAGAACGATTCAGACGATTCAGAGAATTTAGAAGATAATGTGGAAGAAGACTATCTTGACAAACAAGGAAATGAACAATATCATAATAATGAAGAATGCTATAACCAGGAAAAGAATGTTGAACATCCTAAATTAGGAACTACTGAGTGTGACATAAATGATACTGAAAACCAATGTGTGTATATGACAGTTGAAGATGAAAACAGGGAAGATAAAGATTCTACAAAAATTACTAATGAAGGATCACTACATTTCATAGAAGATCAGGAAGAGCATATCATCTATGGATATTATTTTTTTGAAATATCTAATCTGAAATTGGAAAAAAATATGCCAAGCATCTTCAATCTCATAATGTGAGAGTTGATATATTGACAAAATATTTTGATTGCCAGTCTTCAGGTGTCCAGCTTGAACCATGGTTTGGTGTAACATATCATATTGGACATATTTTGTCTATTCTTATAGATGCTTTGGTAAATTTACCTATCATAGATCAATCGATACATTTACCAGATAAAAATGATTTCCTTCCATGTGATTCTTCAATTAAAAGTTTAACTGACTTGAATATCAATGACATAATGGGAAATCAGATAGAGTGTTTCGAGGTCATGAAGGAAGACATGGAAAGAAACTATGTGAATACCAACTTGAAACCTTTAAAACATCCAACATATTTAAGACAACATATTTGGCAAAAGGACTTTTGGCACATGACCTAAAAACCTTATGGTCTTCTTTCACTTATTCTAGCAAACGTGATAAATTTTATCCCATAAATTTTCAGCTAGATTTATATTGAAGGTCATCGCTCTAGCTTATTCCAAAATGAAAAGGTGAAGATCATATTGGATCCCATTAGAATCCATACCATAACATCAATTAAGATAAAAAATATGAAACAACATGCTTCTCGTCCCTCCACGGTTGACTACAGCATTTGAGATTGTGTTCAATATCCAAACGAGTTTTCTTCAAAATGATGTAGTCCTCCACCTCCAACCCTAATGGCAATGGGGAAATTCACCGAGATGAAGTTTAATCATCAAACGTGCATGTAATTAGTGAGCCACAAATGCTCGTGGCTTTGAATGAAAATAATGAGGACAACAGAAGCAACGTTTTACCTACCTTTTAAGGAGAAAATAGAAATAAGAAAACACTAGTATTAGACTTGGACGGAACACTGGTTCATACCAAATTTACACCAGCGTCAGTTGGCTATAATTTTACCATAACGATGCACAATTACTAGAAACAATTTTATGTGTTGAAAGAGCCAAGAGTTGACGAACTGTTACTATGACTGGGCACCACTGGATTGTACGAAATCAAAATAGTTATTATTGCTTTGGGGGACCATGTGTAGCGACCTCGTGAAAATTATGTGGTGGTAACAAGATTATGTGCCTCGGCCCGCATACACTTCGCTGATTATTATACCGAAGTTCTCCCCGCCGCTGATAACCAATTCGCCCACTCCACCACTATCCACCCGATGTCCCTGCCCCAGCCACTACCATATGCCACCACAGTCGGCCAAAACAACGACAACCTGTCGCCATTCCCCATCACTGCTCAACAATATTTATTTCTCCACCGCTGCCTGGCGATTATAGACACAGGATATCCCGAAAATCTCTTCCACCAGTGCACGTAGCCACAACCACTATAGTCGAGGGTTACGATGACATGCACACGCTGTCTCTATTCCTTCCCTATTTTCCAATCGCATTTTTCATGGACAATCTGATCCTTGTTGCTGTGTCATCCATCTCTTTGCCTCTTGTAACAAGCCACTACCAACAACAATCCCTGCAGCCACGGACTTTCGCCTTGCTAACCAGCTACTGCCTTGCCATTGATCAATGCCGCAAGTCACCACCACCAACCACTTGCAGCCACTCAGCAATCGTCACAATTCCACATTGGTCGTCTCCCTTGTGCCTGTTGTTAATCGAACCACTCTACCCCATCAAAACACAAACACCGCCACTGTGTCACAATTCAGTCTTTTGTCATTGAACCTGATGCCCACATTCCACGCTATCTCTCTCAACTAATATTCGTGAAAGTCTAATTGGTGACCTTAAAATTGATATGTTATTCATGTGCTTTCAGTAAAATAAATTAGAAAGCTAATTAATTAGTTAATTATATATATATATATATATATATATATATATATATATATATATATATTGAAATTATATAATTAAATTAACAACTAGTTATTTAAAAAAACAAAAGAAGAAGAAAGGAGGAGGAAGGTATAAAAGTGTTACTCTAAAAAATTAAAAAGTGAATTATACCTGAAAAAGGTTGAAAAAAATTAAAAATAAATAAATAAGTAAAAAGGGACATAGAGAACTCTAGTTTCAAGATAGTATTTAAGAAAATAAAATTAAAACTAGTTCAAAAAAAAATAATACATGTTGAGGTACGTGTGACAACTCAAGATTTATTAAAAATGACCTAAGGAAAGTGAAGGCAATTGTTTGAGATCAAGTTGAAGTTATTTTCCTGTAATTAAACTTTGAGGACAAAGATTTTCGGAGAAGAAGGAAATGCTATGAATATAATTAATAATAAATAGTATAAATAGAATAAATATAATTATTAATAGTCAAATATGTATTATGTAAGTAGTCGTTAAGTTTGTGAAAGGGCATGTCTAAAAGACATGCCCAGTCATGAAAGGCCACCTGCCTAGGTATATAAGCAGGGCCTTGTTGTAACATTTTATCATCACTTATACATTTTATATATAATATATTATTATTACGAATACCTCTTGTGTATTTTACAATTAAGTCAACAAGCCTATGGTTTTTTTGCTTCAAACACCGAGTGGAATTTCTGCTGCAACCTATTCATGTACCATAGTGGAAATGAGAATTCAGTTCGCTTGATTTTATTACAAGCTTACCAAGATCGAACAGACAAAATGACTATATAATGGTGGTATTTGATCGGATAAGCCATGCGGCTCACCTTATTCTAGTACAATCCAATTACAAAATAGTGCAAATTTCTAACATCTTTATGAGGGAAGTGTTTATATTACATGGCATTCCAAAAAAATTCATCTCACATTGAGATGTGAAGTTCACCTCAACCATTTGGAAGGCACTTTTCATCAGCCTCGGCTCACAAATCCAACTTATCATAGCTTACCATTCACATAAGGATGGGAATACTGTGGGGAACTCTCTTATTCCATAGGCCTACTAGAGAGATGCCCGTATTAGTGTTGGAGACCCTAACACAAACACAATGGGAGGAGAATTAAAGAAAGACATAGGTGTTACACGTATTAGTAGGATGTGATTATTTTTCAATTTTTTTGTAGACGAAAAGTCTATATGTTCTATTGGAGGATAAAACATATACATCTAACAAGGTATCAGGAAGGTATAGAATGAAAAACAACTAAAAATGTATCTGCAGAGAGAGTGGAAGATCTAAGCTTTGCTAGATTCTGCAAGCTAACTCCTTTCCCTTCAAAACAAAATGGTTCATAAGAAATACTTGAAAATAAGTAAGGTATGGCGAGAGGTCGATACCTATAACTAAAGAAGTAAGGTATGGCGAGAGGTCGCTACCCCTAAGGAGTGACCAAATTAGGGGGGCGATAGAATCATTTTTTTGGGATGGTACGGTTGTTTTTTGGTCAAAGATCCATTTAAAACGCAGGGTTTTGAGGAAGAGGATTTGAAGTAATGAAGTGGAAAGTTAAGGTCTCAAGTGTTAGCTATTATAGGTGGTTAAAAAGACATGAGAGGCAAGATTTTGAGTTGAGGGACGGTTAAGAAGACATGAGAACCAAGGTTTTGACTTCAGGGATGGAAGGTAAAATTCTCAATGTTAAAAGTTGACTCTAATGTTGGGATTCCAGGTTTTTGTGTTGTCAAATTATTATATATTTCAAAGTTTTCAATATTAATTTGTATTGTTTAAAATCAATATTTAACTAGATACATGAATTAAACACCATAAAAAAATTTCACACTTAAATTGTTGGGAGTTCACAACTCAAAAACAAGTATATTCCTCTATTTTGGTTCGAAAATATTTCAAAAAAACCATTAAAGCATATAAAAAAATAAACTACTATGTGAAAATCTTTCTAATTTCCCAGAAAAAACAAATCAACTTTATTTTAATATTACTTATATTATTAATAAAAATATGTGCACCTAATAAATAGTTACTATTAATATTTATTGTGAGTTAATTTGTAGTGGAATTTCATAAATTTTTAGTTATATTAAAGTTTTTTTTAAAGATTTTTTTAATATATTGATATTGATATTCAAATAAAATATGAATAAATAAATTTAGTTGATATGAAATATTTTGAACTAATGTTTAATGTGTTAGTTTAAATTTTTTAAGATTGGTTTATTTGAAAACTTGATATTTTGGAGGTATATATTTTATTATTTTCCTTTATCTTAAATTTAACTTAAAATCATTAAAATATTACATTTGAGTTAATAGTAATAACATTAATCTAATTTTAAAGTTACAATTAAATTTCTGAAAATGTGTGAAAATATCTAATTCCATTTATGAGGACCACTAACTATGCATGTGTCACACATGCTATAATCCACTCAATATTTTGAATTCTCATACCAACATTCTGAAGGATAATATTGAGAAACGCCTAATCCACATAGTCATAATACGACTATTAATCAACCTTCATCACCAGTGCCTCCAATTATTTTTTCTAAATGGTATGGACACATTCCTCTGCAATACCAATTGCATCATGGATAAATATGTTATGAAGGAACACAAATTATTCCTTGGAAATGCGAAGTGAAACTAGTTCTTTGATCTATTCCGCAATAACCTTTGACATGAGCTTATGAATAATATTGCATGGTGAGATCTCCCAAAAATGAGAGGAGGAAGGAGCAGTGACCTTTGGGATAAGTGCAATGAAATTTGATTTGATAGACCCCAAGATGAAACCCCTGACCTAGGACTATTCTACGATCTAGAAAAATTTTGTTTTCATGTGGTAAAATAAATATAAGAATATCTCAACCATCCATTCATCAGGTCCATGGCATTTGTCCCTGGAAAAATATTCTAAAATTAGGTGGATCTCTTCGATAGTGGCGGGTCTATATAGTGCTACATTTTCATCATTGTGAAACATAGAAGGGTATTCCCCCATACCCAAAAGAATGTCTTCTATGTGAGTCTCCTCTGTCACCCTGAATAGATTCTCAAAGTGTTGTACTGCCTACCGATGAATCTCAACATATGTATAGACATGGCTTATGTCTACCTCCCTAACATAGCAGATGGAATTTCTATTTTTCATTTGTTTTGCAAAGCGATGGAAAATTTTTGTGGTGTGATCCCCTTCTGAGATAAAAATAGAGCTACTCTTTAATCTCAATGTGTACTCCTCAATTTCTAGTATGTGTGTCTTCCTCTCCTCCAAATATTTCAATATATCATGTTGTTGTGGAGTGAAAATCCTTCTTGTAAGGTGTTCCCCAATCTATTTAATATTTGTCACCAGTGCTTTTAAGTGTTGAATCTATTGAATATTTAGATACATAGACTAGTCTCTTTAGGTGTTTTAACCTAAATATGATTCTTTTCATGGTCGACGGATCTCGGAATGTCTCATATGAACCCCAAATCCTAATGACCAATGTGTTGGAAAATTCTGCCTCAAGCCCCATGCGATTGAATTTGAAAGGTATATCCCTTCTGACTGAATTTTCCTCAATTTTAGAGCAATGGGAAAGCGATTAGAGATGAAATTATTTCAACATATGATCGTAAATTCCCAAAAATTTCAAACAAATTCTTGTGTACCATGAATCTATCAAGTCTCTTTCCAATATGTTTATCTCCACCTCTCCCATTGTGCGAGTTCGGCTCGAGGGGATCTGGAAATACATTATTTAAATGATTCTCATAAAAGAGGATTTCCAATCTATCATCTAGGGGATTACCATGACATTTCGTACCCCAAACCTCTATCCTTGTTAATATGGCATTAAAATACCCAACAATTATCAATGAGCCAATATTTAGAAAGTCCAAGACCTCCACACTGTCCTAGAATATGTGTCGACCCTCATATGGTGCATTTATATTACAAATGTGTATCCTTTCCTCCATTCATGGAATATGTCCAAAGAGTAGTATCCCAAAAAAACATTTATGGGGCTTTAATTTTTCCCAGTATGGATACCATAATACCACCAAAACCCTCGAAAAACCACATGAATCAACCAAAACAATAGGTAAATATGGGTAAATGGATTGAAAATATGTAATGGATCTCTCAACATCTACCATGGTTTCTTATATAAGGATGATGAATGGATGAACAGAGTTCATCAAGTGTGACAAGGACAACTTTTTTTTGGTGTCCCCCAAGCTATGGATATTAAAAAATAGGATTTTCATCATGTCCCAGCCTTGGAGGCCGAATTTGTTCCAAGGGCCCTAGAATATGAAGATTGGAAGGTAGGCACATTGAAAAAATTAGCTGAATCATGAAAAAAGTTATTTCTCGAGGCTATTCATCAAGAATTTCTCTTACCCTTCCCCTTGGTGATGGTTACAGAAGTTTTTTGAAAATTTTGAGATAATAACAAGTAACATAGCCCATTCTTTTGCTTTGTGCACCATGAGAGGAGATAGGCACATTTCAAGGTTTGGGAGAAGAAATTCGATGTCACTATCTACGGAATTATGAAGGGATGGTGAGGGTAATCTGAATATTAATGTTTTTTTTCTGTGCTAATTTTATCTTCATATTTAAAATCTTTTTGTTGATGATATTATGCTTTCTGTGCATAGGTTTCCTTGTTGTTTATGTGTGTCAAACAGGTAAATTAGTTGAGTTTTATGGGTCAATTCAAGAGCATAAAGAATGAAATAAATATGTTGAACAATAAAAAAGAAAAGAAGAAAAAACCATCAGAATTGATCCATCAACACAAATTTTTTATCAAGGAGTTCACCCCGACTAGGCTACATCTCCTTGGTTCACCTTCCATGGATTGGGCCTTCGTATTAGCTCAAAAGTGAAAAAATTTATTGTTTACATTCACTTTCATCTCCTAAAACATGCTTCAATGAGTTCACAATGTAAAAATATGTGAGAAATGATTCTTCTTGTTCCAAATTTGGTCTTTAGTTGATCTAGGCATTGCCTTCCCTCCTCGTGGCCTTGGGCCTATTTTTTATTCAACGTGACAAAAACAATTTTAGAGTTACTTCGCTACCTCTGCAACCTATACCAATGGATTTAGAACATGCCAATCTTCTAGGAATGACACTTAGTGAGCCAAGATTGGTCAAAAATTTGTCTAGATATGCTCAAAACCATTTTCCCTAGTAACTGCCCCCTAAAATTGCAGAGGACTCGAGCTAGCCCCGCGAAAGTTGGAGCAACTCAAAATTTAGGAATACTGCCAAAAATCCAACCATATTTATCTGTGATTTACTTAATATTAAATGTCATATTACCTGGGATAAATGTGTTTTAACATAAGCATGGATTAAATTAATCCAGATTTACCAACGCATTAGTGCTTAATAATGGTGATTGGGGTTTTAACCCTGTATTTAGCACATTAATCCCTACACATTATAATCTTTGCCCCACTCTGGTCTTGTGGCTTGGTCTCATGGGGAGGGGATTGGCCCCCTCAAAACCTCAACTGTAGAAACCTTGTAACAATAAACAGATGTTGGGAACTATAAGTGTTAATAACTTGGAAATCTACATGATATGTTCTTTCCCATTACATTTCAACATTCAGTTTTAGTGTAAAGAAAAATTCTTAACATGTGCATGTCTATATATATACTTCTGTCTAATAAGTGCTATATCATGATTTCTCTTTCTTTGTTTATAATATATAATATTATTTCTTTTACCATACAGTGCAGAACTTATGTAACTATATAGTGGATGCAATTGTCATCTATGGATATTCAATTACACTTAGAAGTTGTTTCATACTAAAATGTACCATTTAACAACATAATACTAGAACAATTACTTTACTCAAATGTCAGTTTCCTATGAGGTACCTAACCTCAGATCTAAACCTTATACAGGTTTATACATTTCGAGAGTTGGTCCTCTGTAGGATTATGTCTGTACAAAGTTACTAAAAAGACTATTTTATTATAGTCAAATCTGTTAAATGAAAAATCTTCCAAATTTTATCTTTAACTCATTGAACTTCCACAGTATAATCTCATAACCAGATATAGAATTTCATTTACATATAACTACTTTACTTCCTCAATTCATTTATAACATAACTACAATAATATTTAAAAACAATTAAATTTATCTATCCATAGCACTTAAGGTAGACTATGTTCCTCCCAAATGTAGAGCTCTATCTCCTTAGCTCACCCCCAAGAAGAGATCTTCTTCTGCAGCAATAGAAAACCCTTTGTCTATTCTGAATTAGCATATTTAGGCTTTCCTTCCCGCTTCCTATTTCCCTTAACTACATCGAGTTAATTCATGATGCTACTTTCCTATGTGCCTAGGCTTTCCCATTGTTTCTCCCACAAAGGTACTTTTAAAGCTAGATTTTTGGCTTTCTAGCTTTATTCCAGCTCTTCCCAGTAGATTCCTCTTTACTGCGGAATCTTTTTTGCTTATTATCTCCAATCTATATTTAGTATTTAATTTATTTCTTCCAGGTATTTTTGGAAGTCTGGGAAAGTCTTACAACCTTATCCACCATCATGGATTTGGTTTTCCAGATCTCTAATCATAATCTAGTCTTTGCACATAAATTTCCATTTTATTTTATTAACTTGAAATAATAAATAAATCCACACAATTATTTTTCCATTGGGATCCATTGTACCCTTTTGGACTTGTTCAAATGTCTAATAAACGCATAAAACCAGAGATATTACATATTCACCCACTAAAACAAAATACCGTCCTCGGTGTTTTAAAGACAAAAATAAAAATCATTGCTCAAACAGTGATGGGTACTTTTCCATAATATCTTCCTCTTGCTCCCAAGTAGCCTCTTAAGGTGTAAAGTGCCTCCACTGCACTTTCACCCTAGCGACGGTTTTGTTCCGGAGCTCAATTTCTTGCTGTGTCAATATTTGAAGTGCCTCTCGAAGGAATTTCCCTTCTAGTTCCACATGTATCACATTCCAATCAATAATATGAGTAGGATCATGGACATATTTTTTTTAATAACGAAACATGAAATACGTCATGAACCTTAATGTGACTACATAAAGAAACCTTATATGCAACCAGTCCAACTCTTTCCAGTACTTAAAAATCTCGATAGTAGCGGGGTGCATGTGTTGCACAACTACTAGTGTGCAAAGTACTCTTTTTTGGCTTAATCCTAATGTAGAAATGATCACCCAAACTAAATTCTCTGTGAATTTTTTTTTGTCTGCATAAGTTTTTTGTCTTTCTTGTGCTGTTTGGATATTTTGCTAAATTTTTCTCACAGTTGTTTCCATTTCTTGCAAAGCATCTGGTCTAAGTATTAACATATCCTCTGGTTGACTCTAATGTTGTGAAACTAGCTCCAAAAAGAGAAGAAAAGAGATATCAACGCCTTAGAAATAAGCCACTTCAAGGGGGAAACCTCCAATACATTACATGAATGAACAATTCTTGGATGATACAAATGACAAAACATCCTTTCTATATATAGGAGTCCATGGGGCCAAAATTTAATCCTAGTGGGGCCATAATGCAATCCTAGCCAACCTAAAAATAATAATTTAAGGGCACAATAATAACAATATGGGGGTTACAGGGGGACAACAATAACAATAAGGGGGTTACACTAACTACAATAAGGGACTACACTAGTAATATAGGGACCTAACATGCTCCTCTCCTTCAAAAAAGTGTTTTCCTCAATGCTTGAGTAGCTCCGGGTGATTTTGTATAAAAATATCATCCTCCCATGTAGAATATTCAGTGGGTAAGTTCTTCCATTTGATGAGATACTCTGAAATTGATTGATTTTGTAGTTGTCTAGTTCTTGTTTCTAAGACTGCTTTAGGTTCCAATATGGTTTTTCCTTCCTCATCAAGTTTTGGAAATATTGTTTTAAATGAAAATTTGTCCCCTATAACCTTTTTTAAGTATGAAACATGGAAAACTGGAAGCACTTGTGAAGAAGTAGGAAGCTCTAATTTGTATGCCATGGTACCAATCTTTTGAAAAACCTTGTAAGGACCATAGTACTTTGGCGATAATTTGTTATCCTTCTTAGCTTGCTTGAGGGACATTTGTTTGTATGGTTGTAGCTGTAAAAATACCCAGTATCCCACATCAAAACTTCTCTCACTGTGATGTTGATATGCCTATTATTTCATTTGATTTTGTGCCAAATTTAGGTTATCCTTTAAGAGTTGGAGAACTTCTTGTTGATGCTCGATGTGATCCTCCACTACTTGAACATTATAATTTTCCCTTAAAGAAGATGTGATGGATGGTGGATGATATCCATAAAGTGCCATAAATGGGGTCATTTTTGCTACAGTATGGAAGGAAGTGTTATACCACCATTCAGCGAGAGGTAACCAGTTGACCCATTATGCTTTCTTATTAGATACAAAACAACGAAGATATCATTCCAAACATTTATTCACTATCTCTGTTTAACCATCAGATTGAGGATGATAAGATGAGCTATGAACTAGTTGAGTACCCAAACAAGAAAATAATTCCGTCCAAAAATTTTCTGTAAAAATGGGATCTCTGTCACTTACAATAATCTTTGGGTTTCCATGTAGCCTTTGAATTGTTTCCATAAATGCAGTAGCAACTGTACTCACTTTAAATGGATGATATAATGCACAAAAGTGTCCATACTTGGTAAGTCTATCAACTACCACCATGATGACACTCCATCGTTCGGACTTAGCTAAACCTATGATAAAATCCATTGAAATATCCTTTCAACATTGACTTGGAATGGATAAAGGTTGTAGAAGACCCACGGTCTTAATTTTCTAAACTTTATTTTGCTAGAAAACCAAAAATTCCACCACAAACTTTGGAATATCAGATTTAAGGCCATCCCAAAAAAATTCTTTCTTCACCCTGTGGTAAGTTTTTAAAAATACCGAGTGTCCTCGTATAGCAGAAGTGTGCAATTCCAAAAGAATATTTTGTTTTAGTTGGGAATTCTTGTAAATATATAAGTGATCTTTGTACCATAATAAATAATTTTTCCAACTAAATGTATCAGATGTACTAGGTTCTTGCTACAAATTTTGAATGAAAATCCACACTTCTTCATCCTTCTTCCATTCATCCCTTGGTTCGGTTATCCAATCTGGTTGGATAATTGAAATGGCACAAAGCAATGCTTCCACCTCTTCATCCTTTCTTGAGAGTGCATCTACAACAAAATTTAGCCTCCCTTTTTTGTAGATGCTTTCAAAGTCTTAACCCAACACCTTTGTGACCGATTTTTGCTACTCTTTTGAAGATAGTTTTTGTTCCAAAAAGTGTTTAAGACTATCATGATTATTTTTTACCTTGAAGTGTCTTCCCATTAGGCAAGGTCTCTGTTTCTTTAGTGCATGTAGTATTGCCAGCATTTCCTTCTCATAAATAACTTTTTGTAAATACTTTCCTTTCATTGGACGACTTTCAAAAGAAATGGGTCTTCCTTCTTTCATTAAAACAACACCAGTTCCATTTCCCAAGGCATCACATTCCACAATAAAAGTTTTTGTGAAGTCTGGCATAGCTAAGACTGGTGCTAGGCACATTTCCTCTTTAAGATGTTCAAAGGCCTTAGTTGCTTCAGGAGTCCATGAAAATGCATCTTTCTTCAATAATTCTGTTAGACGTTTTGTTATTCTCCCATAATTCTTAACAAACCTACGATAATACCTTGTTAACCCGAGAAATCTACGCAACTGCTTTATGGTTGTGGGGAATTTCCATTCCTTAATGGATTAAATTTTGTTAGGGTCTACCTTAACACCCTCGTGAGATACAATATGACCCAGATATTCCACCTCTTGTACTCTAAAGAAACAATTGGATGTTTTTGCATATAATTGTTTCTCCTCCAATAGTTTGAGCACCCTGTCAACATGTTGAACATGATCCTTCTAAGACCTATTGTAGATTAGTCTATCATCGAAAAGTACTAGCACAAATTTTCTAAGGAAGGGTTTGAAAATGTAATTAATGAACCCTTGAAATGTCGAAGTTGCATTGGTAAGGCCAAAAGGCATGACAAAAAATTCATAATGACCCTCATGAGTTTGAAATGTTGTTTTCAGAATATCTTTAGTATTCATTCTAATTTAATGATATCCTGAACGAAGATCCAACTTGGTAAAACAAATTTCTCCAGGTAATTCATCCAATAATTCATCAATCATAGGAATGGGAAATTTATCTTCAATAGTGAGCTTATTGAGCTCCCTATAATCTAGACACATGCACCACGATCCATCTTTCTTGTGCACCAATACTATTGAAGCAGAGAAAGAACTTTGACTAGGTTGAATTATATGAGCCTCTAACATTTCTGCAATCATACATTAAATTTTTGTCTTTTGGACATAAGGATATCTGTAAGGCATAATGTTTGGAGGAACTCTTCCTTGAATCAAATGAATAGCATGATCATGATCATGAATAGGTGGGAGTCCTTTTGGGAGTATCAAACACCTTGGAATGATTGTCCAAGACTTTTTGGAGAACTGGAGAAATAGATGATTTTGATGTTGGAACTTTTAGTGAGCATAATTGTGCAATTACTCCCCGTTGTTCTTTCTTCGGAAGCTTTGTCATGACATTAGAGCTTAGTATCTTTCCTCGCTTCCGTGCAATAACCTGTAATTCGATTTCCCTTCCTTTCAAACAAAATTTCAAAAAATGTTCTTGAAAATTAAAAGCTACCATCCCCAAATATTTTAACCATTGTACTCCTAATACAACATCAACGCCTCCCATTGGGATGGAAAGAATTGGAATATTCAATACATATTCCCCCATTGCTATCTTGATATTATGGCATTTTCCAAAGAAATTTATATTTCCTCCATTTGCAATCATTGTTGAGATTCAAGAAGATGGTGAGCTTAGTGAAAAGAGTTGCCTTCACTAAGTGGGCCCACAGGCTATTTTTGGCGCAAAGTCTATTTTTAGACTATGTCTATTTTTAGACATGTCGATCATATTCTATGAGTTGCAGGATGCTATTTGTGGATGGTTGGTCAAGTTGGAAAAATAGACGGACTTCTAGTTTTAGACATATTGGGCAGAATCTATTTTTAGATTGCCAGTCTAAAAATAGATATGTCGAATATTATTAGCTCTTAATAATATTTGGACTCTAAACATTATCTTATTCTCTTGGAGCACTTCAGTTAAGTGCACAGATGTGGCACAGGAGCTGACATAAGGAATTACACTATTCCTGAGGGTTAAGTGGAGCTATTGCATGGAGACTTCAGTTAGAACTCATGTGACAGATTTTGGTGGAGTTATTGAGGTAGTTGGTGGAGTTGTGTTCAGTTTAACTCAGTTAGACACAGTTGAGCTAGTTGTATCTAGTCTAAATGATTGATACACTAGTGAGAGTGGTGTGAATTAATTAATAATTAATTCACTAAATATTAACTCATTAATCAACTGAATAATACATTAGTTAAGTACAGTGCATGGACAGTTTCAGTGGAGACGAGTGGAGAGGTAGGTGAAAGAGAAAGTGTGACTATCAGTTGTTACTATAGTGATTCATTGATTGCATCCAACAGTCAGTAGAGATGCCAATGAGGATTGCGTAGTGCAAGCCAGGTGGATTTGATTTTATTCAGAGCCATTCTTCAACAGGGATTGCATAGTAGATGTAGGCTAGCAGGTGGCAGAGATCGATGCATGTATTTGCTAGATCAGGGCCTGATTAGTGTGTAGCGATTGTATTGTATTGAGAGCTTGATATGATCAGCTTTGTATGAGGATTGTTAAATGATCTCTATGACATATATTATGTATAGATAGTTGGGGTTTTTAGCTTCAGGCTTTCCCATTAGAACATTGTGTTCATATGTGTGAATTTTTATGGTTTCATGTGTGCTTTTCAATTGAATTAATTTCTGCATGTGATGATCAATAGTGGAATATATTATGTATTGTGCATGAATTTAAAATAGTGTGCGATCAGGAGAATCTTGGATATATAATGAATTATTTATATAATTTCTACAACCATCACTTCACATTCTAGTGCTGGGTATAGGAAACAATTCAATTCCTTGGCTACCTTACAATGAATAAAATTATGGGTACTATCCAAATCAATCAACACTATTACCTTTTTCTTCTTGATATGTCCTTCTATCTTGAGAGTTTGAGGAGTGGTAATTACTGCCAATGCATTACATGATATAGTCGGAGTCATTTCTTCTTATTCTAGGGTTTCTTCCCGGTGTATATCCTCTACTTTTGAAGTTTCTTCTTCATTTTCTTCCTCCTCTTCACAATCTATGTAAAATAATTTCTTCTCAGCACACTTATGGCCTTTAGTGTATTTTCTATCACAACTATAGCAAAGAACTTTTTCTCTTTTTTCTTCCAATTGTTGTGGTGTCAACCTTGCAGGTTGTGGAAGTATAGGAGTAGCAACACTTCCATCTTTATAGATGTGAGTGGTAGGATTCCTTGTTTCCGTAATTTTACATTCATTTTTTCTTGCCAACCTGAATGCCTTCTCCAATTAATCAGGTTCCCAAACACGAACTTCATGTTGGATATTATCCTTTAAAGTCCATATGAAGACATCAATCTTGTGTTCCTATGGAATATCACTTACCCTTATATTCAATTTTTGGAAGTTCTCAATGTGCTCTGCCACTAAACTGTTTTGTTTGAGATTTATCAATTGGCTAAAGAAGGTGTTGCTCTTTGTATCCTCATAATGTGCTATCATTTCCTTTGTAAAAATTAACCAAGTGAGAATTTTTTTATGGGATCAAAGTCATAGATACCATAAAAATGTATTTTTTTTCTAAATGTAAAGTTGCAATATGTAACTTTTGTGTGTTTTGCACATATTGAGATCAAAATATTGCTCCATTTGTAGTATCCATGTTACGCAATCCTTGACATCAAAATTCCTCATATCCATATTTGGAATATGATGGTTCTTCAATCCAACATTAGAGTTTATGAAATCATTATTAACATTTATTTTGTTCTCATCATGAGTTTCCTCTACTATATTTTCACCACTAGGAATCATTTCTTGTATCAACTTTGTCAAACCTTCGATGTCTTCTTTCAGATCATTCTTCATGTTTTCCATGTTTTCTTTCATTTTTTCTTCCATGTCCTCCATCATAGCTTTGATTCCATCCATATTAGTTTCCATGCCTTTCTTCAAACCATCCATATTTTCTTCCACGCCTTTCTTCAAAACTTCCATTTCATTTTTTGCTGCTCTTTGCAAGAGCGAAAGTTGGTGCTCTTGCTCTTGTAATTTTGATAGATCATGTTGCAATTATTCATCTTCATGAGTCATAATAGAGTATTCTGAGGGCTTAATGGGTGTTGAATTATGTTTAGGAGGTATTTCAGAACCCAATATTGAAATATATGCTCAATAGGCCCTTGGCATCACTTCAAACTTATTTTTTACACAGACATTATGCAATTCAGAGAAAATTACACACCTTTTTCTTGCGTTTGAGGAGCTCGATATTGAAATTGAATTATCTCTATGATTTGGGATCTTTAATTTCTAAAATTTGGCTCTGTGGTATCCCTCTGAATCCTCTTTGGAATGCCACAAGTCTGACCTGATTTAGATTCCTCAAGACAAAGTTATGTCCAATCTCCCACAATGACCTAATTATGGACTGGTTTAGTAGAGTGAAATTGTATGACTTGCCATGTGTCACTATTTCCTCCTTCGGCTCTGAAATTGATAGAAACGAAAATACAGAATGTGTACTTGTGGCCAATTTTTACAGAATTCCAATCTGATGCTCAGAGGGAGAGTTATGAAGAGTTTCCCACGATCACCTCTTTGAGATGAAATTCAGAAGCTTGGAAAATCCCTAACTTCCATAGATCATATCTCAAAACATATTGTGAACCAAGCTCTGAAATTTTACGTAGTTTTTCCTCCTAATTTTGTCTTTGCGCTCTAAAAATTTCAGCTTCCAACCCTTTTGATAAAAATATTTATAGCGAAAATGTCACGATGTCCTATTTGGATTAAATTCAGAAGCCTTCAACAATCACTAACTTGCACAGATCATATCGCTGAAAATATTGTGAACTAAAATCTAAAATTTTGCGAAGATCTTCCTTAGGATTTTAGCTTCACCCTATAAATATTTCAGCTTTTGAACCTTCGTAGAAAAACAGTTATAGCGAAAATTCCATGATGACCTGTTTGGAGTAGCGAAACCATAGAATCCAAAGCTCTAATACGAAATGTTGTGAAACCAGATCCAAAAAGAGAAGAAAAGAGATATCAATGCCTTATAAATAAGCCAATTAGAGGGGGAAACCTCAAATACATTACATGAATGAAAAATTCTTGGATGATACAAATGACAAAACCTCCTTTGTATATATAGGAGTCCATGGGGCCACAATGTAATCCTAGCTGACATAACAATAATAATTTAAGGGCACAATAATAACAATATGGGGGCTACAGGGGTACAACAATAACAATAAGGAGGTTACACTAACAACAATAAGGGACAATACTAGTAATATAGGGACCTAATCGTACCAAATGTTGGCTTTAATACCAAATGTTGAGAACCAGCTCCAAAAATAGAAGAAAAGAGATATAAATGCCTTAGAAATAAGCCACTATGAGGGGGAAACCTCTAACACATTACATGAATGAACAATTCTTGGATTATACAAATTACAAAACCTCCTTTCTATATATAGGAGTCCATGGGGCCACAATGTAATCCTAGCCGACCTAACAATAATAATTTAAGGGCACAATAATAACAATATGGGGGTTACAGGGGTACAGTAATAACAATAAGGGGGTTACAATAACAACAATAAGGGACTATAGTAGTAATATAGGGACCTAACATGAACTCCTAGGTGTATGGAACTTTCTGCGATAAAGTGCTTCAAAAGGGCTCATAGTTATTGAATCTTGGTAGCTATTGTTGTAGGAAAATTTTGCTAAGTGTAGAAAGTCCTCCCACTTTGTTAGTCCGTCCATGACATACATCCTTAACATGTCCTCTAAAATCTTATTTCTTCCTTTAGTTTGGCAATCAGTTTGGGGATGGTAGGAAGTACTAAAATTTAATTTAGTACCCATGCCCGTAAACAAACTCCTCCAAAAACCTGCAGTAAAGTTTGCATCTCTATCTGATATGATCATCTTAGGAATACCATGCATTTTACAATCGCTATCATAAATACATTAGCTACTTGATTTGTGCCAAAGGTATATTTCATAGGTATGAAGTGTGCAGCTTTACTCAACTTATCGACTACTAGCATGATAGAGTAGTGTTGATATTTTTTCCTTGGTAATCCAGTAATAAAATCTATGGAAACAGTCTCCCACTTCCATTCTAGGATGGGTAAAGGATTCAACAATCCAACTGGATGCTAATGTTCTACCTTCACTTTTTGACATTCTATACATCTAGCTAAGCAATTTTCCACATCCTTTTTCATTATACCAGGCTAGAATAGGTTCTTTCTTAGAGCAGAAATTGACTTCCGGTATTCTGGATTTCTCGCATAGGGTCTCTTATCGTAGTCGACTAGAATTTCTCTTTTTAAGGAGTCCACATTAGGAATTTATAATCTATCCTTATAGAAAACTAATCCCTTCTTTCATGTCCTCTTTCAGAATTTGTGCCTGAATTTTTCATAGTTTGGGTCTTGTCTCACCAATTCTTGTATCCGTCCTTCAATGTCAAAGTTGGCACTACTTCGAACATTACTCGCACTTTGCAAAGAATTTCTTCTTAATGGATCTGTAATCTTGTTTTCCTTCCCCTTAATATGTTTGATCTCCTTGTAAAACTCACTAACGAAGGAGAACCATGTAACTTTCCTATCGTTCAAGTCAGTTTGTGTGAAGAAATACTTTAAACTGATGTGATTTGTCATCAATATAAATTTTCTCCCTAAAAGGTAATGTCTCCACATCTTCAAAGCATGTATTACAGCAGCCAGTTCTAAATCACAAAAACTATAGTTATATTTATGTTTCTTGAGTTTTCTTGATTCATAAGCTATAATAGAGTTTTATTGTAGTATCGCTCCTCCTAATCCCTCTCTACAAGCATCTGTGCATACTAAAAATTCGTGATCTACATCAGCAATCTTTAAAATTGGTGCCATTGTAAGTTTTAGTTTTAATTGGTCAAATATATTTTGACATTTCTCAATCCATTCAAACTTTACTCCTTTTCTCTATAGAGATGTAATAGGGTAGTCTAAAGCTGAAAATCTCACTACGAATCTCCCTTAGTAGCATGTAATTCCCATGAAGGATCTCATAGAAGAAAAATCAGTAGGTATAGGCCACTCCCTTATTGCTTGTATCTTTTCTGGGCCTACTGCTAGTCCCTTCTCTGAAATTATATGACCGAAGTACTGAATTTTATGCTTCAAAAATTCACATTTGCTAAAATTAACCTATAGCCTATTTTCTCTGAGCATTTCTAAAACAATTCTAAGGTGTTCTTTACGCTCAGTTTCATTCTTAGAATAAATCAAAATGTCATTAATAAATACTAGTAAGAAAATTTCCAAGTACTTATTCAAGACACTATTCATTAAGCATATAAACTTAGTAGGTGCATTAGTCAACCCAAAAGGTATGATCACAAAATCATAGTGTTCATATCTGGTTCTAAATGCAGTTTTACTTATGTCTTCATTTTTAATTCTGAGTTGATGGTAGCATGTCTTTAGATCAGTTTTTGAAAAGACTGTTGCTCCTCTAACATGGTCAAAGAGATCATCTATCCTAGGTAAAGGATATCTATTCTTTATTGTCAGTTTATTCAATTTATGATAGTATATACACATCCTGAAAGTACCATCCTTCTTTTTCACAACAGCACCAGTGCTCCCCATGGAGATACACTTGGTCTAGTGTAACCTCTATCTAGCAACTCTTGTAGTTGCATCCTCAAATCCATCATCTCTAGGGTACTCATTTTGTATGGGGCTCTAGAAACTAGTGTTTATCCAAACACTAAGTCAATTGAGAAATCACATTGTGTCTTAAGGGGAATATGAGGAATTTCATCTACAAACACATCCTTAAACTCTCTGATAACTGATAGTTTTTCTAATATTCCAAAATTGGAATGTCACAGAAAGCCTGCTAAAATAACACACTCTTGGGAGATTGATGCACAGAATTGATTTTACAGTCCATAGATCCCTTATATCAGCATATCTAGATTCTATATTCAAAAGGGGAGCAAAAAAAAATCAAAATAGGTGTGGTAAACACATCTCCCACCACTTAGTCTAGCTGAAAAACACCCTACAAGAGGGGTTATAGCTATGTACAAAAAAATACTTCATAAATAATGCAGTCTTGGAGAGAATGAGAAGGAGGCCATCAAATGAGAGAAATTTATGAATATACAGTAGCAAATCAGAATTATAATGAAGCTCTTTCAATATACAGTAGAATACAGGAGACAAGAGAGCAAGAAATCTTCGGAAAAGAAGGCTACAACACATATATAAACTGTAAAATGGCTCAACAACATTATTCTAAGGAGCTGCAGCAACTAAAAATTACATCTCAGATCTAGGATAGATCTATGGACAAAACATCAGATCCATTTTAGATCTAGAAACTACAAAGTCTTATTTACAAGATCCCCTTGGGATTTTGACCAAATGATGCATTACAAATAGTAGATCTGAGTTTTAAGTTGCAGATATGTAGAATTCTTCAGAAATTTTTGAAGATGACTTTACATTAAAATATATCAGATCTAAACAGAACATGGATCAACAAACTAATCCATGGATCACCAAAGTGAAAGGCAAAGCCCTACACTAGAGACATCTCATCAAAAATGGGGTCAAAACACCCTCCAAAGTATCCACTGAAAATAACGCAGTTCCTCTGATGAAACTGCATTGTAGCCTAGCTAACAGAGTTGGCCTTATGCCAAGATACAATTTTGAAGCTCAAAAAACGGATTCACTCTGATATGAGGTTAAATGACATACTCACTGAGAAGAGCCTGTAGTGAAAGCTAGATCTAAGTAGATCTATAATCCCACTTGTTACAGCCTACAAAGCAAGCAAACCCTCACTGGATCTGCGTTACAATTAGAGGTAGAGCTTGGCCCAAAGCCTGATAGTGGATCAATTTAGCAAAAAATCCTCCAATAATCCTCAATGGAAGAGGTGAAATCCCTACATAGGAACTCCAAGTGCTAAGTGACACAATTCTCCACTAAACAGTAGAGAATAGTATTTGTCTAAATAGATAAGATACTCAAAAATATAGACAATCAACAACCTTCTCATGTTGCCTTCCCTTTCCTTTTATAATATGAGACCCTTCACAAACCCTAAACCACCTCGATGAGTTAGCTCCTTTCACGTGAGGGGCCTCCTTCTAGAACTGCGCTATCCCTTTATGAGGTACATTGAATCTAGACAGTGTTGTAGATTTGGTCAAGGTTGACCCAGTCTCAAAGCTCAGACCCCTTTCACACCTACAAGTGATTTATTTACATGGCCCTGATTTATCCTTGTTCACATGGGCATTGATTTATTCAATCCTTTCAGGAGTTTTACATGTCCTCCTTTATTCATTTATTCATCCAATAGAATGTAAAACAAAAATGTATATTCCTCTTAGCTTAGGCTAAGTAGGAATATTACAGTCCTCCCCTCCAAAATGTTGCTTTTCCTCAAGCGGATAATAGGGTGAGAGCAATAGTACTTCCCCTCCTTCATTGATGGCATCATCAATGATCTAGTCCTCATCATAAGCCAAGTGCTCATCAAGCCAATACATCATGAATTGTTCCTCCAAGTTCAACATAAGATGTGCATAGTCCATCCCACTAGGAGTGAAGAATTCAACAGAAATAAACATGGTTGGAGCAATGCTCCATCTGAAAAATGTAGCATGAGGTACAGGAAGCAGTTCCAATCCATGTGGTACATAGAAAATGCCCATACCTACCGCATACAATCCTATAAATAGTACAACTATATCATCCAAGTATGGAAGCAAGACTACATATATGCAAACAGAAATCTGAGCTGGAGGAGGTGGGTCAAAATCCCACATGTGATGCCAGTGCAGTGCATCTCCTGGCTGCATTAGATCAAGGTGTGGTAAGTGGAATTCCCACCACATATTTACTGCATGAGTCACCTTAACATGGCTGAAGATGTTATATAAGTTTGGTGCCTTTGGAAAACACTCATCATGGGAAGGAATCTCCCTTTGCACAATAAGGGAATGGCCAAGTTCAAAATTTCTATTGGACCACCAAAATTCATGAGATCCACATGATCTCTCACTCCCTTTAGGAGTCATAGCCTACAAAATCATGGCAAAGGAATCAGAAAATAAAACTTTCTTGGCATGATCAGATCCTTTACCATCATAGTCCTTCATACGCATGGAGTTGTGCATGAGAATTTCCTTCCACTCAAGCAAAGGAAGAACTGGTTGAAATGACTCTTTCAAAGTGTTCATTGGCTGCCCCAATCCTCCATAGCTAATGCACTCTTAAAAGTGTTGATGTAATTCCTCTCTCTTGACTTCCCATTCAAAGCTTCTCATGATCAGGGTATAGATCTTCATTGAATGCACAAGAACCTCATTACTGGGGTACAGTCCCTGACACATAGTAACCCCTTATTATTATTATTGTACCCTTGTAACCCCATTTTGTTATTATTGTGCCCATCAATTATTATTGTTAGGTCGGCTAGGATTACATTGTGGCCCACTAGAATTACATTATGGCCCCATGGACTCCTATATATAGAAAGGAGGTTTTGTAAATGGTATCATCCAAGAATTGTTCATTTATGTAATGTATTGGAGGTTTCCTTGAAGCACCTTCACACCTATTTCTACAAAAGCAGACATTCTTTCTATTTTTGGAGCTGGTTACACAACATTTGGTATCAGAGCTTTGGATTCTAGGGTTTCGCTGCTCCAAACAGGTCATCGTGGAATTTTTGCTATAAATTTTTTTATATGAAGTTTCAAAAGCTGAACTTTTTAGGGTGCGAAGATGAAAGCCTGAGGAAGACAGTCTAAAAATTTCAGAGCTTGGTTCGCAGTATTTTCGGAGATATCATCTGTGGAATTTAGGTCTTTTTTCAAGCTCCTAAACAGGTCATTGTGGAATTTTCGCTATAAATCTTTTTCTACGAAGGTTTCGAATCTGAAATTTGTATGGTGAGAAGCTGAAATCCTGAAGAAATTTTTCAAAAAATTTCAGAGCTTGGTTCACAATATTTTTGGAGATATGATCTGTGGAACGTAGTACTTTTTCAAGCTCCTGAATTTCATCTCAAATAGGTGATCGTGGGAAAATTTCAATAACTCTCTCGCTGGGCAGTGGATTTGAGTGCCGTAAAAAAGTGTTCATAAGTACATGGACTGTAGTTTCTTGGATATCAATTTCAGAGACAAAGGATGAAACTGTGACACGTGTCAAGTCCTACAAGTTTTCTCTACTGAACCAGTCCAGAATTAGGTCATTGTGGGAGATTGGACACAACTTTGTCTTGGGGAATCCAAATTAGATCAGACCTGTGGAATTTAAAAGAAGGTTCAGAGGGCTACTTCAGGGCTGAATTTCAGATATTGAAGATTTTCAATTATAGATATAATTCAATTTCAATATCGAGCTCCTCAAAGCAAGTAAAAGGTGTGTATTTTTTTTCCGAATTGCATAAGTCTTGTTTGAAGAATCAAGTTGAATTGATTCCAAGGAATATTTCCGCATCAGGGTAATGGTATTTATCCTAAAATGGTGCTCAAAAATAATTCAACACCTATTAAGCCTTCAAAAGGCTCTACTATGACTCATGAAGATGAAGAATTGCAACATGATCTATCAAAATTACAAGAGCAAGTGCAACAAATTTCACTCTCGCAAAGAGCAACAAAAAATGAAATGGAATTTTTGAAGAAAGGCGTGGAAGTGAAGATGGACGGTTTGAAGAAAGGCATGGAAGCTAAGATGGATGGCGTGGAAGTGAAGATGGACGGTTTGAAGAAAGGCGTGGAAGCTAAGATGGATGGCATGGAAGCTGGCATGGAAGCTAAGATGGATGATCTAAAATCAAACATCGAAGATTTGACAAAGTTAATACAAGAAATGTTTCCTAATGGTGAAAAGATAGTAGAATAACCTCATGATGAGAACAAAATAAATGTTAATCGTGATTTCATAAACTCTAATGTTGGCAGGAAGAACCACCATATTCCAAAAATGGATATGAGGAAGTTTGATGGAAAGGATCCTGTAACATGGATACTAAAGATGGAGCAATATTTTGATCTCCATAACGTGCAAAACACATAAAAGGTACGCATTGCAACTTTACATTTAGAACAAAATACATTTGTATGGTATCAATGGCTTTGCTCCCGTAAAAAAATTGTCACTTGGTCAATTTTTACGGAGGAAATGATAGCACATTATGAGTATACAAAGAGCAACACCTTCTTTAGCCAATTGATAAATCTCAAACAAAAGGGTTTAGTGGGGCAGCACATTGAGGACTTCCAAAAATTGAATATAAGAGTAACTGATATTCCAGAGGAACACAGGATTGATCTCTTCATAGGCACTTTAAAGGATAACATCCAACATGAAGTTCGCGTTTTGGAACATGATTCATTGGAGAAGGCATTCAGGTTGGCAAGAAAAGTTGAATGTAAAATTATGGCGACAAGGAAGCCTACCACTCAATTCTATAAAGAAGGAAGTGTGGCTACACCTAGATTTCCACAACCTACAAGGTTGACACCACAAAAATTGGAAGAAAAAAGAGCAAAAGGGCTTTGCTACAGTTGTGATAGAAAATACACTAAAGGTCATAAGTGTGCTGAGAGGAAATTATTTTACATAGATTGTGAAGAGGAAGAAGAAAATGAACAAGAAGAGGATATACACCAGGAACCAGCCCCAGAAGAGGAAGAAATGAATCCAACCATATCGTGTAATGCACTGGCAGGAATTACCACTCCTCAAACTCTCAAGACAAAAGGACAAATCAAGAAGAGAAAGGTAATAGTGTTGATTGATTCAGGTAGCACCCATAATTTTATTCATTGTAAGGTAGCCAAGGAATTAAATTGTTTCCTATACCCAGCACCAGAATGTCAAGTGATGGTTGCAAATGGAGGAACTATAAATTTCTCTGGAAAATGCCATAATGTAAAGCTAACCATGGGGGAATATGTGTTGAATAGTCCAATGCTTTCCATTCCTATGGGAGGTGCTGATGTTGTACTAGGAGTACAATGGTTACAATCTTTGGGGACGGTAGCTTTTAATTTTCAAGAACTTTTCTTGAAATTTTTTTCAGAAGGAAAGGAAGTCGAATTACGGGGTATTGCGGGGAAGCCAGGAAGGACAATAAGCTCTAATGTCATGACAAAGCTTCTAAAGAAAGAACAGCGAGGCGTAATTGCACAATTATGCTCACTAGAAGTTCCAACATCAAAATCATCTATTTCTGCAGATCTCCAACAAGTCTTGGACAATCATTCCAAGGTGTTTGAAACTCCCAAAGGAATCCTACCTATTCGTGATCATGATCATGCTATTCATTTGATTCCAGGAAGTGTTCCTCCAAACATCAGGCCTTATAGATATCCTTACTTCCAAAAGAGTGAAATTGAACGTATGATTGTAGAAATGTTAGAGGCAGGTATAATTCAACCTAGTCAAAGTTCTTTCTCTGCTCCTGTAGTATTGGTACACAAGAAGGATGGATCATGGCGAATGTGTCCGGATTATAGGGAGCTCAATAAGCTCACCATTAAAGACAAATTTCGCATTCCTGTGATTGATGAATTATTGGATGAATTACATGGAGCAATTTATTTTACCAAGTTGGATCTTCATTCAGGATATCATCAAATTAGAATGAAGACTGAAGATAATCCAAAAACAACATTTCGAACTCATGAGGGTCATTATGAATTTTTGGTCATGCCTTTTGGCCTTACCAATGCACCTTCTACATTTCAAGGGTTGATGAATTCCATTTTCAAACCTTCCTTAGAAAATTTGTGCTAGTATTTTTTGATGATATACTAATCTACAACAGGTCTTGGAAGGATCATGTTGAACATGTTGACAGGGTGCTCAAACTATTGCAGGAGAAACAATTATATGCAAAAACATCCAAATGTTTCTTTGGAGTACAAGAGGTGAAATATCTGGGTCATATTATATCTCACGAGGGTGTTAAAGTAGACCCTAACAAAATTAAAGCCATTAAGGAATGGAAAGTCCCCAAGACAATAAAGCAGTTGCAAGGATTTCTCGGGTTAACAAGCTATTATCGCAAGTTTGTTAAGAATTATGGGAGAATAGCAGCACCTCTAACAACATTATTGAAGAAAGATGCATTTTCATGGACTCTTGAAGCAACTAAGGCCTTTGAACATCTTAAAGAGGCAATGTGCCTAGCACCGGTCTTAGCTACACCAGACTTCACAAAAACCTTTATTATGGAATGTGATGCCTAAAGAAATGAAATTGGTGCAGTTTTAATGTAGGAAGGAAGACCCATTGCTTTTGAAAGTCGTCCAATCAAAGGAAAGTATTTACAAAAACCTATTTATGAGAAGGAAATGTTAGCAATACTGCATGCACTAAAGAAATGGCGAACTTACCTAATGGGAAGACACTTCAAGGTAAAAACTGATCATTATAGTCTTAAACACTTTTTGGAACAAAGACTATCTTCAGAAGAGCAGCAAAAATGGGTCACAAAGATGTTGGGTTATGACTTTGAAATAATCTACAAAAAAGGAAAGTTTAATGTTGTTGCAGATGCACTCTCAAGAAAGAATGAAGAGGTGGAAGCATTGCTTTGTGCCATTTCTATTATCCAACCAGATTGGATAACCGAAGCAAGAGATGAATGGAAGAAGGAAAAAGATTTATGGACACTCATTCAAAAGTTGCAGCAAGATCCTAGTACATCTGATACATTTAGTTGGAAAAATGATTCCTTATGGTACAAAGATCGCTTATATCTTTGTAAGAATTCCCAACTAAAACAAAAGATTCTTCTGGAATTGCACACTTCTCCTTTAGGAGGACACTCAGGATTTGTAAAAACTTACCACAGGGTGAAGAAAGAATTTTTTTGGGATGGCCTTAAATCTGATATTCAAAAGTTTGTGGCGGAATGTTTGGTTTGCCAACAGAATAAAGTGGAGACAATTAAGACCTCGGGACTTCTACAACCTTTATCCATTCCAAGTCAACGTTGGGAGGAGATTTCAATGGATTTTATCACAGGTTTACCGAAGTCCGAAGGCAAGAATGTCATCATCGTGGTAGTTGATAGACTTACCAAGTATGCACACTTTTGTGCATTATCTCATCCATTTAAAGCAAGTACAGTTGCTACTACATTTGTGGACAGAATTCAAAAGCTACATGGAAGCCTAAGGGTTATTGTGAGCGACAGAGATCCCATTTTTACGGGAAATTTTTGGACGAAGTTATTTTCTTGTTTGGGTACTCAATTAGCTCATAGCTCATCTTATCATCCTCAATCTGATGGTCAAACAAAGATAGTAAATAAATTTTTGGAAGGATATCTTCGTTGTTTTGTATCTGATAAACAAACACAATGCTTCAAGTGGTTACCTCTCGCTGAATGGTGGTATAACACTTCCTTCCATACTGCAGCAAAAATGACCCCATTTATGGCACTTTATGGATATCATCCACCATCAATCACATCATCTTTAAGGGAAAATTCGAAGGTTCAAGTAGTGGAAGATCACATCGAGCATCAGCAAGAAGTTCTCCAACTCTTAAAGGATAACATGAATTTGGCACAAAATCGAATGAAACAACAGGCAGATCAACATCGCAGCGAGAGAAGTTTTGATGTAGGAGATTGGGTATTTTTACGGCTACAACCATATAAACAAATGTCCCTCAAGCAAGCTAAGAAGGACAATAAATTATCGCCAAAGTACTATGGTCCTTACAAGGTGTTGCAAAAGATTGGTACTATGGCATACAAATTGGAGCTTCCTGCTTCTTCGCGAGTACATCCAGTTTTCCATGTTTCGTGCTTAAAGAAGGTTAGAGGTGAAAATCTTCCAGTTCAAACAATATTGCCAGAACTTGATGAGGAAGGAAAAATCATATTGGAACCGGAAGCGGTCACGGAAACAAGAACTCGACAACTACGGAATCGATCAATTTCAAAATATCTCATCAAGTGGAAGAACTTACCCACTGAAGATTCTACATGGGAGGATGAGAATTTTATACAAAAGCACCCAGAGCTACTCAAGCGTTGAGGACAACACTTTTTTTCAAGGAGAGGGGCATGTTAGGTCCCTATATTACTAGTATAGTCCCTTATTATTGTTAGTGTAACCCCCTTATTGTTATTATTGTACCCTTGTAACCCCCATTTTGTTATTATTGTGCCTTAAATTATTATTGTTAGGTCGGCTAGGATTACATTGTGGCCCACTAGGATTACATTATGGCCCCATGGACTCCTATATATAGAAAGGAGGTTTTGTAAATTGTATCATCCAAGAAATTTTCATTTATGTAATGTATTGGAGGTTGCCCCCTCGAAGTGGCTCATTTCTAAGGCGTTGATATCTCTTTTCTTCTATTTTTGGAGCTGGTTACACAACAATGCATATGGTTGAGAAAGAATTCTTTATGTGCCCCTTGTAGTATCTTCTGCTTAAGCTTGGAAGCTCTAGCCAAAAAGACCATACCATGATGATAGATGACTCCCCCTTGGATTATGTAGCCCTCTTCTTGCTGCATTTCATCTAGGATCATACTTGTGTGGAGATATTTGGAATACTCTACAAACAATTGAGATTTCCAATACAGATCCACACTGCTCATCAATGACAGGGCTGATGATACCTCCATGCAAGTGTCTGTCATGTTGCTGATATTTTCTATGACATTTACAATGCCAAAGATGTGCGTTGGAAGGATGATCCTCCCATCATTCTCCTCCCACTGTGCAGATTTAGGAAAGAGGGAGGGTGATAGTGATGCAGGAAGAAGATCCCCCTCATTATTGAGTTGTCCCAAGCCCTCCAACGTTGTAACTGGGTCTCTCATTGCTCCAATCCCTCCTGGATATAGATTTGGAGTAGCACTTTGTGAGGCCTCCTACACAATATATGAAGCTAGTGGCATCCCAGGTGGCTTGCCGCTAGATAGGAATGTCCCTTGCAGCATTCTCATTAATGTAAGAGAAGGGATTGTGAGATCCCTGCTTCCACTGTGCAAATCCATCTTTATTGTATGTGTGGAAGTACTAGTTGAGGGATAAGTATTCATCCGTTGAATCATTTGTGGCTTCCCACTCTTCAAGTAAACCCACTCCATCTGCAAGGCTTTCCAATCAGTGGTTACCTTCCCCAAAGTAATCAACCATTAGACACCTAGAATGATATTGGTGTTTGGTATGTCAACTACAAAAAAGTGATCCACTAGAGTGTAGGATCCGATAGTGACTGAAAGTGAGAGGAAATATTGCATGCATTGCATGGTCCTATCTCCTAGGACCAAAACAGAGTTTCTCTCAAAAATATCAGTGGCGATTTCTCTTATTTTCACAAGATGAGCATCAATAAAGTTGTGGGTTGCCCCACTGTCAACCAACACAGATACCCTCTGATTCATGATTGAACCTTGTACTCTTAGGGTCAAGTACTTCGGCACTCCTCTCAAAGATGAAAGAGTTCCAACTATTGGAGCAAATGATCCATCCCCAACTCTAGTTGGTGCTAGATCTCCCTCAACATTATCAGCGTTGTGACCCCTCCTTCGTTCATCATTTTCATCTTCCTCCAGAAAATCTGAGAGGACTTCTATGTAGTGTGCTTTCCCAGCAGCACATATATGTTCAGGTGCCCATGACTCTTGGAAAGTGAAACATAGTCTCTTCTTCCTCAGCTCCCTTCTGAGTTCAATATCAAGAGGCTTCTTCAATGAGCTCTCCTTGAAAGGAGAAACTTTCTCTTCCTTCCCTTTAGAAAGGTGAGGGGCCTTGCTCTGGAAATTTTCCTTTGCTTTTGGCAAGGCATCTTAGAGGTCTCTAGCCCTCTCAATGACATCATGCAAAGTGGTGGGCTTGGTATATTTAACAAACCCATGCAAAGGTTCATCCAGGCTATCGATGAACATGTACACCCTCCTTGTTGCAGACAGATCAAGAACCATAACTGATAATCTCATAAACTGAGAGATATAAGTTTATGCATTTCCCGATTGCTTTAAATTTGCAAGGGTCATGAAAGGTGCTTCTAGATCCTTTCTCTCAAACCTCTCAACCATTATTCTAGTGAATTCAGAGTAGGTAGTCACATTGGCATGGACCAATGTAGACAACTCATGGAACCACCAATTGTGTGCTTCACCATCAAAGTGCAGCGCTGCAATCTTAATGTCTTCACTCTTCGAGAATTTTTTCAACTGAAATTAGATGTCCAGCTTTTCTACTCATGTCTTGGCTGAACTATTTGTTGACCCATCAAACTTGGGAAAAAATAACCTGCCCATAGAGTGATGTCTATCATGATTATGGAAGAACCCAACATCTCTATACAACTGCCTTGGTTTTCTTCTGTCCTTGAGGTGACAACTCTTAGAAACTTAAGTGCTCTCTGAATCTCTAATTCTTAGATTCATATTCTACAAAGTTGTATTCAAGGGAGGCTTTCTATTATGGTCCTTCATTCTCCACAGCCAAGAAGGTAGGCATAGTGGAGTGTTGTGGAGCTTGTGGGGCTTGTGGCTAGTTCATTGGTTGACCAATCCAGTGATGAGACATGTCAGAGCTTCCCCCTAGATGAAATATCCTAGGATATTCCCTCATTCTGTCCATCCTCATCTCTTTGATCTCTTTGGCAAGATATTTCATGGCCACCACAAGAGTTATTACAAACTCTTCTCCTTCTTTATCATCTGCAGTTTCAGGGGCTTTACCCTTGTCTTGCTCACTAGTAGTGTAATCAAACTTCTTGCAACTTCTATTATGATACCTCTTCTCCCTCTTAGTAAGAGTTTCATCTTATTTTGAATGAAACATGGCCATGGTGCTCCAAGGAAAGCATAGGTTGTGCCAAGAAAGGAGCTTTGATACCACTGTAATATTCCAAAATTGATATGTCACAGCAAGCCTGCTGAAATAACGCACTCTTGGGAGATTGATGCATAGAATTGATGTTACAGCCCTTGGATCCCTTAGATCTGAAAATATGGAGTCTAGATCCAAAATTAGAGCAAAAATAAATCAAAATAGGTTGGGTAAACGGATCTCCCACCACCTAGTCTAGCTGAAAAACACCCTACAAGAGGGGCTGCAACTATGTACAACAAACTACTTCAGAAATAACACAATATTGGAGAGCTTGAGTAGGAGTCCATCAAATTATATCAAATTATGAACATACAACAACAAATCAGAATTATAATGAAGCTCTTTCAATATATAATAGAATACAGGAGACAAGAGAGAAAGAAATCTTCAGAAAAGAAGGTTGCAACACATATATAAACTGTAAAATGGCTCAACAACATTATTTTAAGGAGTTGCAGTAGCTGAACATTACATCTCAGATATAGGACAGATCTGTGGACAAAACATCAGATCCATTTAAGATCTAGAAATTAGAAAGTATTATTTACAAGATCCCCTTGGGGTTTTGACCAAATCATGCATTAAAAAGAGTAGATTTGAGTTCTAAGTTGCAGATATGCAGAATGCTTCAAAAATTTCTAAAGATGAATTTACTTTAAAATAGATCAGATATAAATATGACATTGATCAGCAAGCTAATCCATGGATCACCAAAGTGAAAGGAAAAGCCCAGCACCAGAGATCTCTCATAAAAAACAGGGTCAAAACACCCTCCAAAGTCTCCACTGAAAATAACACAGTTTGTCCAAGGAAACTATGTTGTAGCTTAATTAATAGAGTTATCCTTATGCCAAGATACAATTATGAAGCTCAAACAATGGATGCACTCTTCCAGGAGGTTAAATGACACATTCACTGAGAAGAGCCATCAATACAAGCTAGATCTAAGTAGATCTAGAATCCCACTTGCTGTAGCCTATGAAAGCAAGCAAACCCTCATTGGATCTGCATTATAGTTGGAAGTAGAGCTTGGCCGAAAGATTGATAGTGGATCAATTCAACAAAAAATCCTCCAATAATCCTCAATGGAAGAGGTGAAATCCCTGCATAGGAACTCCAAGTGGTTAGTAGCACAATTCTCCAGTAAACAACATAGAATAGTATTTGTCTAAACAGAAAAAATACTCAGAAATATAGACAATCAACAACCTTCTATTGCTGCCTTACCCTTCCTTTTATAATATGAAAGCCTTCACAAACCCTAAAACACCTTGATGAGTTAGCTCCTTTCAGATGAGGGGCCTCCTTCTAGAACTGCCCTTCCCCTTTATGACGTACATTGAATCTAGAGAGCGATGTAGATTTGGTTAAGGTTGACCCAATCTCACAGCTCAAAACCCTTTCACACTTGCAAGTGATCTATTTACATGGCCCTGATTTATCCTTGTTCACATGGGCATTGATTTATTTAGTCTTTCCATGAGTTTTTCATGTCCTACTTTATTCATTTATTCATGCAACAGAAAGTAAAACAAAAATGTATATTCCTCTTAGCTTATGCTAAGTAGGAATATTACAGTTTTTCTAAAGGATCATCTTTAGGTTGTTGTCCTAGTTCTTCTACATGAATAGAATACAATTGGAAACCCTTTCTTTCAATTCATTTCAATTGAAGTGATGAAATTTGTCTCACAAATATGGGCTTAGGTTTGCCTTTCACTATCATAGGTTTTCCCTCACCATTTATGCAATGTATTTTTTTGTCTAAGAAGTTTAACATGACTTTTTATTTTTCTAACCAACCCATTCCTACAAATACATCATAGTACCCTAAAGGTAGAATATTTAGACTCAATTCAGTTTTGTACCCATTCATATTTATCGCTATCTGGGGTAATTTATGAGTCACATTCCTTTTTGTCCCGGTAGCTAATTGAACAAGCCATGGATGTTAAAATTTCTCTGATTTTAATTTGCATTTTTCTACCATCTGAGGACTTATATAACTTAAAGACACACCTCGATATATTAAAAAAAAGATAGGTTGTTCAGTGATCATACCTTCTACTTAGACCATAGTAGACTGGTGCTCTACTTGATGATCTTCCATGGAAGCACTAATTTTGCGGATGTTTCTTGAGACATCATTTACAATAGTTGCTTCTATTAGCACTTGTACATTATGAATGTTTCTCTGTGGATAATCTCTTAGTAAATGAGGTTCTCCACAACCCCTTCACTTAAGATGTTCCCTCGTTTTAATAGTTCCTTCTATTTTATTGTTTCCATTAATCTGTTTGCACCTTGTCTGTTATTGAGCTGGTTGATTTTCTCCAGTTTTGGTCAATTTATTTGTTTTGTTTTTTCTCCCAAATTTTTTCAAGTATGCTGGTTTTGTGCTTTTCCCACTAGAGCCATTGTTCTCTTTGTTCTGACAATTCTTTCTTGTTCATTTCTACCTTTAAACTACTGGTAACATAGTCTTTCTTTGTGCACCACTTCATCCATGGTCTTAGGATTATCAAACTCTATCTTATCCTTGTATATAGCAGGTAGACAGTTTAATAACCACTGTACCTTTACCTTTGGTAGGTAGGTATGTAGGTTGGTGAATTTGGTTACAAATTCATCAACAGTAAATTGTTCCAACCCGAGCACATGAAACTCTTTTACCTTATCATCAATATAACATTCATTTAGATATCTATGTTTGAATTTGATTTGGAAATCCTCTTGGTTTCTTCCCACCACAAGGTAGCCTTTCCTTGCAATTGATAGATAAAAAGCCTAGCTCTCAAGCTATTTTCATATTCATAAACCTGAAAGTACTTTATCATGTTTAGAAGCCAAGCTTCAACATCTTCCTCCTTTTATCCATCATAGGAGGGAGGTTTGATTTTCCAGAATTCGCCCTGTAATTCCTTATTCTTCCTAGACTGCTATCTAGAGGAATCATCTTCCTCAAAATCTTATGAGTGATTTACAGTTCCCCTTCTCATTTTTCCAGAACCTTCACCTTTGTGAGTGTTTCTAGAGGTCAACTCTCTTATTAACCTGTCTTGCTCTTCATTAGCTAAAGATAGTCTTTCATTGTGGTTTTTCATTGCATCATTTCTCTTTGCATTCGATGCATCATAGCCATCAATGGAGAATTTTGATCTACAGGGTTTTCTCCACCACCCAGATCCACATACAACTCTTCCCCTTCACTCATGGTTCACAGTTGTATGTTTCAACAATGTTTCACTATACATAAAATTAAACATTAGTTAAAATTAAATTTAATAAAAATTTACAGCAATAGAAATTTTCTGGTGTTAGCACACATTACTCTCCAGTGTTTTAACTTTGGTTCTGATACCATTTGTAACAACACCCATTTCGCCAATTTTTTTTTTGTCTAATTATAGAGCTATCTCTAAGCTATTGCTATAGTTAGAATATCATTTGTTCTATTTCGACATATTTTTGTTACTACCAATTTCCTTTACCACACTATATTATTATTGTTTTCTCACTCACTGGTTATAACAGTATTCAACTTTTCATCGTATCCATTACAATTTCCTTTAAGATAGGTCTCTCTCTTATCACTAAATGTGAAATTGATCTATTCACAACTTTTCCTTTTTAGCTTAGGAATATAATGTTGCTATCTAACATTCGACACTAACCATTTATTAATTTATTTCATTTGTATATCCTTGACCTAATCAAGATTCATTACTAAACCTTCATTCATTCTTTATTAGAAATTAAAGTGTTTATGCACCAGTTCAACATATATCTCAAATGCCCCTACTATACCCTTCAACCCTCCATATATTTTTAATTCCCTACATAGAAATCATATTATCATTTTTTTTCTAAAATGTATTTGCTAACTTTGGAATTCGACTTATCACAAGGATTTAACAACATTTTAATAACATCTATACTAATTATACATATTTTAATTACCAAAACGTATTAATATTGGAAGCCACTCGTTTAAAACTAAGCAACGTATCCTTATAGATGTGAGCACCGATTTCCTGTTTTGTACTCTTTTCATCACGACATGTCGGAAGATTACACGCGAAAGATCTTTCACCCGATCTTCTCGAATTTTGGAAATTTTCTACCGTGTCAATCTTAATGGTTACCAACACTCTTACAAGTATGCACGTCACTGAGAATGATTCCCAGAACCCTCTCATATTTATATAAATTATTTTGGTTATTATGATACACCAACCCAAATGTAGCTACCATTGTACCAACTTGTTTTCGGGATTCATTCACATTAATTTTTGGTGTACTCATTTAGCAGTCCTTGAACTCTACCCATATATCCATGGGAAACCTCTTCCCTTGTAATATTTTTGACAACTAGACTGGTCTAGTTAATCCGGAGTTAGGGTTTGAGACTCTCATAAACATTCACCATTTGAACTGGTATTTATTTTTTACCTTTTACTGTTCGTTGGACGCATTTCCTTCTATGCTATTTTATCGCTCAATTTATTCTTTCTATATGCTGGAAGACTCATGTCTATGGAAAATGTGAACTAAGCCAATAGTCTGAAAGAGTACCTCAACGCTTAGACATAGAAGGTATATCCTTACTTCTTTCAGGTCAAACGAATTCCTTACGATATTTGTTTCTCATTTTCGTTTATTTTTCTCAGCTTGTTCCACGATTGTGGATTAAATTTGGGTATTGACTCATTTTCTATCTTGGTCCATAACGCATGGTTTAACCCTGTTTATTCCTGGAATGAAATTTTGTAAAGAACTTTCTTTAAATTAGATTCATCTATAGCCCATTTTCGAACAAATGATTTGGCTCAGATTTCAAGCTTTGTTGTGGCATAAGCCTATATGGTTTTGGCAAGATATGAACTTTATTTGGTAACACCGTTATTCACAAGTTCATCATTTTCCATGATGGTGGTGATGCTCATTGCTCTCAGACTTTTGTTTTTTGGTTTATCCGTTTAGATTTCACTTACATTTACAGATTTAATTTTGGGAACTCGGTTAAGTAAAGTTTTCCTCGGGAAAACCTCTAACTGTGGTAATTCATGGTAGAGGAATGTCATATTTCACTTGCACAAAGTTTTATTACCATCTCGCACTATTGTTTATGTAATAATTTTACGGCCGCCATTATCTTCTTACCGAGTCTCTCTTTACGCGGATTGAAAATTTAACGATGTCCTGCCTTTCTCGATAGATATGGCGATGGTCACTGAAACCCTAGTAAGTCCATCTTCTTGGTTTTTATAAACAATGTTTAAAGTTTCAAAGTTTAGCTTATCAAAATATTCCCAATATTTTAGAAATCCTTTTTGAACTCGTTTCATCATCTAAGTAGCAAAATCCCTTCTTCGATGTTGTCACTTACTTGGGTATAATTCCTATAAATTTTCCTATACCAATTTAGTTTCCTCTTTCACAGATATTCTGATATTCTAATTCTATTGCGGCTTATTGAGTGTAAGTCTTGTGTTTGGTTTGGTTACATGACTATTCTTGACTGTGTCGTCTCTATTTACTTGTTCAATCTTCCTTCTAGACTAATGTCATTTCTCTTTTTCTATTAGAGATTATGAAGGAGTTCATACTTCCATTATATGTGAATGAAAAGTGTTTATAGTCCAATGTACAAGAGACTAGTAACTTTGTCTATTCTACTATTCTATCATATGATTATTTAAAATTTGTTCCTAAAATTTTAAGGTTAGTGCGAGTACTAATCTCTTCTATCTTTTGTATAAAGATATTGCTTGGATCTAAATAAATGAGGTAATTAACCTCAATCTTTTATGTTCAATTTCTTTTTTATTTGTATGTATTTTAATTTCTGTACTATCTCTCAGTATTAATTTCCATTTCTGCCATATGCAGGTATGACCAGCAGTCATATGCTTTTGAACTTGAAGTATGTCCACTATACTTTAAAGTCTTTTTTCATAATATGTGAAATCCGTATGTTATACTGGTTGGTCCAGTTCATCACGGGTATCCCCATATGCCTTCAGTGAATACGTTTCCCCTCAAGATTTGATTAAATTTTCTTTTATAAAAGAACAGGGTGTCCTCTGTGTAATTTTTTCTATCTCTTTACAATTGCAAACAATTATAAGGATGTGCTATATGGACTAATATATTATAAGTGTTTAAATACTTACTATATAAATTCTTTTTTTTTTTCAAATGAGACATTATTTTCATTTCCACTTAATGTAGATTTCAAATTTCATGTATGACTGCATGTAATTCAAGATTATTTCTTTTCTGTGTAAAATCAGCGGTCAATAAAAATAGTATTATAGTATGTAACATTTATTGTACTATCTTGTTTATTCTAGGACTCTTTCCTTTCAATTTACTTCTTGGAAATCTACATGATATGCTCTTTCCCATTACATTTCCACTTTCATTTCTAGTGTAAAGACAAATTCTTAACATATGCATGTATATATATATATATATATATATCTACTCTTTTGTATACTAAGTGTTATATCATGATCTCTCTTTTTCTCTTTATAATATATAATAGTATTTATTTTACCATATAGTGCATAACTTATGTAACTCTATAGCGCATGCAGTTATCATCTATGGATATTCAATTTCTCTTAGAAGTTGTTTCATACTAAAATGTACCATTTAGCAACATAATAATAGAAAAATTACTTTACTCAGATGTCAGCTTCCTATGAGGTACCTAACCTCAGATCTAAACCTTATACAGGTTTAGAAATTCTAAGAGTTGGTCCTTTGCAAAATTATGTCTGTACAAAATTGCAGAAAATACTATTTTATTATAGTCAAATCTGTTAAATGCACAGACTTCCAAATTTTATCTCTAACTCATCTAACTTCCACAATATAATCTCATAACCAGATACATAATTTCATTTAGATCTAACTACTTTACTTCCTCAATTCATTCATAACAGAACTAGAATAAAATTTAAAAATAAATAAATTTATCTTTGCATACCACTTAAAGCAGACTAGGTCCCTCCCAACCATAGAACTCTATCTCCTTATCTCACCCCCGAGTAGAGATCTTCTTCTACAACAATAGACAACCCTCTGTCTATCCAGAATTAGCTTATTTAAGCATGCTTCCCCCTGGCATGTTTCCCTTAACTACATCCAATTAATTCAGAATGCTGCTTTCCTATGTGCCTAGGCTTTCCCTTTGTTTCTTCCACAAAGGTACTTTTAAATCTAGCATTTATGCTTTCCAGCTTTATTCCACCTATTCCTAGTATTTTTCCTCTTCTTTTTTTTTGTAAAATTCGGCTGTTTTGTATTAATCTTTTTGTGTAAAATTACAGAGAGTCCCGGGAGTCAATGTGACCTCCCGGAGATGCAGCTATCCATGTACGGATGCGCTAATAAGTGAGGCCGCATGGCCCTTATATCTATCCCCGTGGCTCCGAGTGCGTTGGCGCGCCCGAAGGTCCGGTCAGCTCCGATCTGCGCCTTCCGAAGATGGTGAATTAGCATGTCGTCGTGTGGAATTTCGTTTCGTAGGCCGCGCTGTTCCTTGGGGCGTGAATGTGGAGTTTGCCGACGATTGAGTTGCCATTGAATGAATTTTGCCGTGATCTTGAGTTTGACATCGATTGAGGTTGCCATCGATCGAGTTTGCCATGATTACCTAGGCTTGCATTTGCAGATCCGCTTGTTGGAGATCTTGGCATTTGGCTTTGATTTCTCCCTCCTCCCGATCATGCCGCAGGCCGTGATACTCGCCAGTGTTGGAGTCAATCCCTGCGTTTGCCGCTGCATCGGCTAATTTGTTCGCTTTCCTTCGAACAGCCTTGGAAGGTGATCCCGTTTCGTTGCAAAGTTGGTTTTGGAGGTCATTGAGTATCGCCGACGGCCTCCAGCTTGGGGGTTACTCCGTGCACTCGTGCACCCATCCGGGAGTTTCCTAATCATTCGGATTATTATCTCCCGAATCTCCCTCCACTATCGCAGGTGTGAGCCCGTATCTGTTTGCCGTGTGAGGCCTTGGAGGAGGGCTATGAGTTCTCAGCAGCGTTGTTGGTATTCACTCCGAGGTTGCCATGGTAGATGAGGTGGATTGCACCCGTGTGATCCCGTACTACTCCCCCATAGCCTCGCCATGCCGGGTTTTGTCTTGAAGCCCCATCGAAGTTGAGCTTGAAGGTGTTGAAGGGGGGGGCAGAGTCCAAATGTCTCGCGCCATTGTTGTTCAGGTCCGATTCCTTCCAGCAGAGTTGGTCTTTGTTTGTAGATGCGGGATCTCGTATTATTCTTGTCTCGTTTGGCGAAACATTGCCCTCGATCTTCCGAATGCCCTTGGCATTGATCGTTTCGTGATGAGCGAGTCGAGCCTTCCTTGTCAGCATGTGAACTCCTCGTAGCCGTGTTTTTGAATGTTCTTGCGTTTCGCTCTTTCCAAAGGGTCCACACTATTGCTCCCGGAGCTAGATTCCAAGCACCGTTGACCGTGGGGTTGGAGGAGATGGAGGATCTCCACCGGCTTAAAGAAGATTGGATGGAGTTTCTGTCTCTGTCATGTCGTCTCGAAGACCATGGCCATGTCATCCCACGGGGAGCAAGCCATGGGGCAGGTATTGAGCAGGTGATTTAGCGTTTCCGCCCCATTCTCGCATAGCGAACATCGAGAAGGGCCTACAAAACCGCGTTTCGAAGGTTGTCCCATGTGAGAGCCCCGTTGTGCAAGACTAGCCAAGAGAAGAGTGTGATTTTGGTCCAAGTTCCTCCGCTCCACGAGGGTTTGCCAATTGTGGTCCGCTTGCTGGTCCGGGGTGGTTGCCAAGAGCTTATAAGCTTCTTTGAGGTTGAATGTGCCTTTGGGATTGCTTCCCCCATCTAAGGATGTCCTCTTTATTGGATCTCGAGGATTTTCCTTTTGTCCAAGTCTTGTAGAAAAAGGTCTGCATTCCTTGGGCCTCGTCGAGGGTGTGCCATTGCTCTTTGGAGAGCCGGTTCTGCCATATGGTTGCTTTCGCTTTGCCGGTTGCCGGTAGTCCGCAACCGTTATTTTTCCTTCCTCCCGCATGGCGCTTTTCGAGTGTGCCGCTCTGGGTGTTCCAGGGATTGGGAGTTGCTGCCGTGCATCTTCCCGTAATAGGGCCGTGTTGCCTTGGTGAACTTCCCGTAAGCTATGCCGTTGAACAATATGTCTATTTTCCCATGCTTTGTTCCAGATTGCGGATCCTTGAGTGGTGCCCCGTGAGCCGGATGAGGTCTTTGTCCCCGATTTGGGTAGTATACTTTGCTTTCCACAGGGGGCGCCCCGTAGGGAATCGGGATTTTCAACCCATCTCCACCAGCATTTTTGCAGCCTACTCCCTTGCTTAATAGCTCGGGGTCTCGTGAGACCCAAACCTCCCTCCATTTTTGGTTTGCGGATGTCTGTCCATTTGAGGAGGGCCCATTTGGATTTCTTAGAGGGTCCATTCCGGAGAAAGGAGCGCCGAAGGTTTCGGATGGTCTTGTAGGCCACCTTAGGGGCTGCAAGTGCTGAGAACATGTAGGCCGGCATGGTTTGAAGGACGGACTTTACCAATATCAATCTGCTGGCCATATTCGCAGCTCGGTGGGTCCAGTCGCCGAGCCCGGCTTTCATTTTGTTAAGGAGGGCTTCCCGACTTGCTTGATCTATAGGCATGTTCCGAAAGCGGAATGCCTGGGTATTTGGTAGGAAGGGAGTTCTTTTGAATATTTAGAATTCTCGCCGAGATTTCTCTCGCACAGGGAATGGATGTGTTGAAGAAATTTTTTTTGGATTTGGTTAGATTGATTTCCATACCCGAGGCATCCGAGAAGGTCTTTAACACCGTGCCGATGGTTCGAGCTTCTCGTGTCGTGGGGGCTCCCATGAGCATGGTGTCGTCAAACAAAATTGTCGATGCGTAATAGTGGGTCCCTCGGTGTACGGTTTGATACCTTTGAGTCGGTTCTGTTGCTTTTCCCCGGTCAAGGATCTTCCTAGCCCTTCGACCCATTATTATGAAGAGAAAAGGAGACAGGGGGGTCCCCCTTGTCGTATGCCTCTCGGGATGGACCGAAGGGTTGTAGGGGGTCCTCCATTAAGCGAGATAGAGAAGAAAGCACCTCGAAACCCAAAGTGCCATTATCCGGCTTGTCCATAGCTCACTCGAAGCCAAAAGCTTGGAGGATCGCTTTCATATATTTCCAGTGATTCTGTCAAAGGCCTTGGACAGATCAAGCTGAATTAGCATGCCCGGAGATTTAGTTGTTTTGAGAGAGTGCAAAAACTTCCCGGGTAAGGATTATGCTCGTCGGTGATCCGCCTTCCTTCGACGTAGCCCCGTCTCGCTCTTGGGAAATGATTGAGGGGAGGACTGATTTGAGTCCTGTCGCCCATCAATTTGGAGAGGATTTTATAGAGGACATTGCAGAGGGCTATGGGGCGGAACTCGTCGGGGGAGTCGGCCCGGTTTGATTTGGGGGATTAAGGTAAGGAAAGTAGCATTGATGGCGAGGCATGACTTTCTTGGTTCTCGTGAAAGTTTCGACGAGAACAAAAAGATCGCCTTTAATAATGGGCCAGCATGTCTTGAAGAATTCAATAGTAAATCCGTCAGGTCCCGGGGGCCTTGTTCGTGGCCATGGAGAAGACGGTTTCTTCAATCTCCCGCTCGAGCAAACTCTCTTAGAAGGAGGGCGTTTTGATCTTCTCGTAACTAAGTCGGGGTATGGCTCCCAAAATTTCCCGAATGGCTTGGGATCGATCTTGAAGAGGCTCTCCGAGAAGAGAGGTGAAATAGGAGTTTAGCTCAGATCCGATGTGATCCCGTGAGAAGACTTGATCCCCATCTCGCGGTCTTGAGGGATAGGATGCGATTAAAAGCCTGCGTTTCCGTATGGTGGACTTGTGAAAGAAGTCGGTGTTGCGCTTGCCCTCGTTTTAACCATTGCACTCTCGATTTCGTCTCCACGGTGTCTCTTCCTCGCTTTAATCTTTCTTCCCATTGCCTTTGCATAGTCGATTCTTGAGTGTTGCGCTCCTCGGTGGGTCCTTCGGTGATCGAGTTTGTCGGAGATTCGCCATTTTTTTCTTCAAGTTCTCTTTTGGCTTGAAATATGTTGCCGAAGGTATCTTTGTTCCATTGTTTGAGATTGGTCTTGATAATCTTGAGCTTTTGTTGGATTATGTACATGATGTTGTCGCTTCTTATGGTGGTTTGATTCCACCGCGCTTTTGTATGTTCTCCATGAACGATGGGTGCTCTGTCCCGTAAGGCTTCAAATCTGAAAGGTCCGTTTTTGGGGTTTATCCAAATTGGTGAAGTGGACCCGCACCGGCCGATGATCGGATCCTCCGATGGGCGGAATGTTGGCCTCCATGTCTATGTTTTGTAACATAGTGGGTTCCGATATGAGGAATCTGTCAAGCCTTGAAGCTATCTCGTCGGTTTCCTCCTTGCTTATTTGTTCCAGGGTGTGTAGACCATTGACGGTGGGGATGTCAATGAGTTTGGAAGCAGACAATGAAATTGTTGAATGCTTCCGAGTCCTTATCTAGTCTTCGTAGGCCTCCCTTTTTCTCTCGCTAGATTGGTAATCATGTTATAGTCTCCTCCCTAAAAAGCCGATGATCTCGCCCCCATGGTGTTGTCTCGACCTCACCTAGGTCAAGCAAAGCATCTCCAGCACTTTTTCCCCGAAGTCGTTGGGGTCCATATACATTGGTAACGCAAATCGATTGCCTTGAGTCGGGCATGTTGAGAATCACCGATAGGGAGTGCTTGGTGGACGAGCATTTTGTACTATGAATTTGCTTTTGTTCCGTAATGTGATCAACCCTCCCTCGCTTGCCCGATTGCATCGATGCTAATGCGATGATGATCGTGAGAAACAAGTTTTTTTGAGAATTTCCATGCTCTTAGAAGAGCATTTGGATTCTTGCGGTAGGACGATGTCCGGGTGCTCGTGAGAATAGGCGGTTTTTCAAGATCCTTCTCTTGGAGGTGCTCGTTGAGCCCCCGATGTTCCAGGTTGTGATTTTCATTGAGCGAGTCTTTGGAGCAGAAAGGACCAATGCCCCGATTTTCCCCTCGTTGATTAGGCGTCCGCCCGCCTCTTGTATCTGCTCGTCTTGTGGATTTGCACCCTCTTTTCTTGCCCTGGTCCCCGTGGTTTATATTGATCCGCATCCATGTTGGCTTGTATACCCTGTTTTGTTGTTGTTTCCCCATTGCCTTTTGGCCGCATTCCGGTTGATGTATTCCAACCGCAAGTAGGCCATTTCTATCTTCTCCAAATGGTCCGGAGGAATGGCATCGACTCCCAATTTGGACCATTGCTCGTTGATTTTTGGAAGATCTAGATCCCCGAGGATCTCCTCCAAAGGGTTGTTTGAGGGGGATGCCGAAGGCTGATCTAAGTGCATTTCGTGTCTCGCTGGGTTTGCTCGGGGGGTTTGGCCGGTGGTAGGTCAGTAGGGGAGAGGAGTTCGTTGGTTTTGCGGTGTTTGGGCAAGGGTTGGGTCGGAGGTTGAGCTCGGAGCTTTGGTGGTAGTCGTGGGTTGACTTGAATCGGGAAGATCATGTTGAGTGGGGGGCCTCGAGGAGCCGATGGGTGCTCCGATGTGTCAAGGTTGCCCGTAATTTCGAAGCTATTTTGCTTTGTAGAGGGCTTATTAGTGGGGGTACTGCTGGTGTTTTTTTTTGGAATCTTTTTGCTTCTCCCCGCCTTTAGTCTTTCTTGAAGCTTGGGTAAAGCCAGTGTTCTGCAGGTGGCCTCTTGTTCCCGTTGAGCTTTGGGCCGTGGTTGATTGACAGGGGCATCCGTGGCCGAGATGTCCATGCTAGCGGCGGGTTCGACATCTAAAAGGGATGTTTTCATAGTCAATGGTTTGCTTCCAAATGCACTCCTCTCGTGGATCAGCTCCATATGTCCCGGGAGGGGTCCTCGAAATATCCGGGGTAAACACGCATTCTAGCATAAGCAGAGTGTACTTACCTTGTGATGTTAGGTCCGAGGCTTTGATGAAGACTCCCGACTGGTTTCCAATGGCCTCCAGGATACGTTTGTGCCAATAATCCACGAGCAAAGAGTGAAGGCGAATCCATACCGGAACTTTTTTGAAGTTCTCCCGTTCGGAGCGAAGTTTGGTCTCCGAGTATGTGATGTATAGTCCGGCCGAGTTGTAGAAATATGGTCCTCCGTCGAAGATTCGATCTCCGTCATCCCTCGTGGGCAAAGATGATGGTGAAAAAGCTCCTCGATCCCAGTCGGAGCTCAAAATCCCCCTTTGGGTTTCCATTTCGGTTGATCCACCGAAAGCATAGAGCCTTTTCGTTTAGTCGGACCCCCCATGAATCTGCGATCGTGGCGTGTTTTCTCATGTGATCTCTGTATTCATTTATGCATGGATCTTCAATGATTAGTCTTGGTATTTCCTCCGAAATGGGCTTGCATGGGGACGATTTTTTGCTCGTCGTTTCTATTGGGGATGTGCCTCGCCGACTCGGATCCATTTGGCTCCGTTTCGTGGGCCGATACCAGCAGATTTGGAGGTGGTAGGGTGGCCGGAGGTTCCCAATGGGATGCTCGCCAAAAACGAAGGGCGGAAAGGAGGAAGGGGGGGGCTCGGACCGGTGTTGTGCATGGATCGAATCGGGTTATGGCTCCGTTGCGAGCCGATCGATTCGGGTGATAGCGCAGGTTACAAGCTTGCCAAGCCAGGCTCAGAGTTTTTGCAGGGTTTCAATCCTCTGTCGCAGGCTCAGACCGTCCCGCGCGACCGTATGCATGCATTACTTGGTATTTCTATATGCCTAGTATTTTCCTCTTTACTGGGGAAAATTTTTAGATTTTTATTTCTAATCTAAATTTAGTATTTAGTTTATTTCTTCCAAGGATTTTTGGAACTCTCGGAAAGTCTTACAACCTTATCCATCATCATGGATTTGGTTTTCCAGCATCTCTAATCATAATCTAGTCTTTGCACATAAATTTCCATTTTATTTTGTTAACTTTCGAAATAATAAAATAAATCCACGCAATTTTTTTTCCATTGTGGTCCACTCTACCCTTTTGGATTTGCTCAAATTTCTAATAAAGGCATAAAAAATTGGGGGATATTACAGAATTTAATATTTTAATGAATTTGTTTTTTTTGAGGGATCACAAAGCCCGCTAAACATGGTTGAAAAATGGACATTATGAATAGATGTTTCTTCCTAAGAAAATATAGGTCAAGAAGTGATTAGATATGTGCTATGCAATATTGTGACGAATGAAGTCCTCCAAAGGAAAAAAAACATATACTGAAGAACAAAAAAAAATGAACCATATTATATTTCATTGAAAGAAGCCTTGGGAACAACTAGGGAGTATGGATCCAATGTAATTGTAGTTTTCACGAATTCGAACTTGTGCGCAACTAGATGAAAGGCATGTACCAAGTTAGGAGGAAGAGGCTATAATAACTACATGGAAAAGAAAACAATATTGTTAGACAATTTCAATCATTTAGTATAAGACATTGCGAAAATGTTAGTAGGATGTCTAGTGATCTATTATGGGGCAATGCCAATTCAATATTTTTGTGTCAAATATGAATTAGTGTTCACAATATGCTCTCCATCAAATTTATTTATGGACATTGTAATTTATCTTTGATATGTGTGTTTTTTTAGTTATAAATGTGTCGTTTTTAATGAACATGTGTTTCTTCAATTATATACGAAGTGTGCCCCCACTATGTAAGCACAAGTTGGTGAAATTCATGTTTTAGAAATTTTTTGTATTTAATTTTCAAAATGTGCACCCACTATATTAGCAGAACTTCATGAACTTTAGGTTTTATGAAATTTTGCATTTAATTTTCCAAATGTGCAAGACTTCAACAAATTTTTGTTTAAATAGTCAAGTTATTTTTTACACATCAATTTGTTGTTCATCGTTCGAGGGTTTTGCTCCAACATTGTGTAAATGACATCAATTTTTTTGAATTCTATTGATTTTTTTTTAGATAGTAATTTTAAAAAGGATTGTAAATCAATGAAGTAATTTTTTTAAACATCATGTATCTATGTATCTACGGATATCCATATATATAATGGATGATCATTTTCCATGGGATTCTTCAAGCCTTTAAACACCATGTATCTATGTATCTATAAATATCCATATATATCTTGGATGATCATTTTTCATGTGATTCTTCGAGGAGAACATCAATAGAGTCGCATGCATCTATAATAGTGGGGGGACCATGGAACAGGGGGATGTCCATATTGTTCATGGTATTTATATTAAATTTGTAGGTTTTTAAATGCTATTTCAATATAACCTTAGGCACATACATGAGAATACATATGGAATTGATTTTTTTTATCAATTTCTTTAATTAAAATATCTTTTAATAAATCTTATCCTTTTAGGAGTTCGAGAGAAAAAAGAATATCTCATCGAATCAATGGAGGGCCACGTGTATATATATATATATATATATATATATATATATATATATATATATATATATATATATATATATATATATATATATTCACTTTTAAATGATAAATAGGTAGAAACATATGTATGTATGTATGTATGTAGATGTATATATATGTAATACCCCAAGTTTCTATGCTTTTAATTTGACAATTGAACAAGTCCAAAGGGGAAAGTGGACCCCAATGGAGAACTATTATGTGAATTTATTTTATTTTTAAATTAATAAAATAAAATGGAAAATTATCTCAGTACAATGACTAGATTAAGAATTGAGATCTCAGAAAAACCAAATCCATGAGGATGGATAAGGTGATAAGACTTTCTCACAACTTCTAGAAATCCTTGGAAGAAATAAAAAATTTTTATTAAAAATTAGATGTGGAGATTAATATCTAATTTCCCCCAATAAAGAGGAAAGTATTGGGAAGAGGTGGAATAAAGTCGGAAAAGCGTAAAAGACAACTTTAAATGTACGTATGTGGAAGAAACAGAGGGAAAGCTTAGGAAAAATAGGAATAAATCATCCTAAATTTATCGGAGGTAGTAAATGGAAACAAGCTAGGGAAATAAAAGCTTAAATAACTTGTTCTAGGAGAGACAAAGGGTTGTCTATTGTTGGAGCTAAGGATCTCTCGCTCGTGGGTGAGTTATGGACAGAGAACTCTACGGTTGGGAGGAAGCTAGTCAGAGCTAACTGGTATGCACATGTTGATTTAATTGATATGAATTTTAATTAGTTGTTGTAACCATGAAATATGAAAAGTATGAATTTAACGTTGTGTTGTAGGTTGGTTGAATTAATAGTTACACGTTGCGATTCATCGGTCTATACATTTAACGGATATTACCATAGTATAAACAATAAAATCTTGTCTTGTTGTATAGACAAATTTTTCGTATAGGACCAACTCTCGTAATGTGTAAACCCAATATTGGGTTTAGATCTTAGGTTAGGTACCTCACAGTGTAGATGATATTTTAATATGTGACTTGATTTAGCATATTGTTTTTTAAAAATGGTTTTAGTGCATCCGAAAAGACATTATGTAACAGAAAATAAAAAATCAAATTGAGAACAAATATCTCGATGTATCATTAAATATGCACTATGTCGTGATTTTAGATCATTTTTTTTTAACAGAGGGATAACACAAAACATATTTTTTTATATATATATAGGTACAACCTTTAAAGTGCTACAAGTAAACTTTAAGTACGGATAGGAAATAAATAAATTCCTTACAAAGTATGATTCTCGGACTACTTTTCTATTATATACTTATGTCCTAAGTAACTTAAAATTTATTCAACATTGAATATAAGAGAAGTGTACATAGGCTCGAAGATTGATCTAAATTAATACATCAGAAATTGGAACTATGTATATATATAAAAAAAAACAACATGCTTATTGCGACATCATACTAAAAATAACTATGTATACATTGGAGAATATAAAACATATTTGTGGAGGTAGAAAAACATTTCTACGTTGTGTTCTATAGCAAGTTAACAATAATAGATATAAATATTTTGATCTTAGAAAGACAAGGGTGCGTTATATCATAACCAAGATAACTCTTATAGGAAATTAAATGGTATTCAAATATCATAACTACTTGCAAACAAGAACAAAAAAAATTCTGTCGGAAACAATAGAGGAAGTATAAATGTAACAACTATTTCATTAATATGAAAGATGTATATCAAAGGTAAATATTGTATGTAATTATACAATAATGTTAATTCCCTAAACTATAAGTGGGAATGCAAATCAATAGGGACAAAAGGAAGATATGTACATTAGAACTATATAAAGAAAATTTATATAAAAGTTTAACACAATCCAGCTTCTTGGGTTAGAAAGCCGAAAATGTTTATGTATATATTACAAGAACATATAAACCTAACTACGATAGCATAGTAGATTCTATGGTCACTGCAAAACAATAGTATACATCATCTCGCAAGGCTAGAGTGATGACCGTCACCGAATAAAAAACTCAAAAATGATGATACCAACCCTGTTCAAGTAGGGGTTCACTGTCAAAAGGGAAATAAGTTGTGTGGTTAACCAAGTTTGTCAACAGTAAGAGAAGGAAATAGTAGCTATTCGTACCTACATGAAACAAAGAAATAAATTAGAAATGTTAATATGGAAATTGAATTTAATGAGATTGAGATGAAACTGAACCATACAATGTAAAACGACTTACCTCACAAATGTTTTTTCTTCATGGAAACCATGCCTATGAATACATAAAACAAGGCAAAGATTAGAATATGTAGTTATATCATGGGGAAATACAACTTATGGATAGATATTGTGAAGAAACCCTTGTAAACAAAAAAAATATATTGCACGCAACAGTGTACCCGTGGTATTTGAATGGGTGAAACGAAACCTTTGAACGAGTAAAACAAGAAGCTGTAACACCATTCTTGAAGCCTTAGATTCCCAAAATAAGCTTTTAAGCACTTCAAGGCATGAATTGGTACACAGGCATTGCTTTATCCTTCACCAAATCAAAATGTGGATAAGCTTAAACACTGGAAAATATGTGAAACTTATAAATTAATAATATATATTAATAGAAATATGTGCAGCTTATAAATATTTACCATTAATAAAGAATTAGTTTGTACTGGAAATATGTAAATGTTTAGTTTATATATATATATATATATATATATATATATATATATATATTCAAATAAAATATAAATAAATAAATTTAGTTAATATGGAATATTTCGAAATAGTGTTCAATGTGTTAGATTAAATTTTTAAAAATTGGTTTATTTCAAAATTTGATATTTTTTTTATGTCTATATTTTAATAATTATTTTAATCTTAAATTCAAGAGAAAATCATTAAAATATTACATTTGAGTTAATAATAATAATATTAATTTAATTTTAAAATTATAATAAATCTGTGATAATTTTTTGAAAATATCTAATCCATTGTACATTTAAGTATCCCCTCCGGAGGTGGGTTATTGTGCCCACCACAATTTTTTTGGATTGAATGAAGGTGATTAAATTGTTGCTTGGCGTTTGATGTGTTTTGTTATTTCCATAGTCTCTTTAGTAATGTTACAAATGATTTTATTGTTATATTTTTTTGACTTATTTTTTCAGTTTATATATGGTCAAAATACCAGTTTTAAGGAAGTAAATTTTCACTACGGTTATGGAAGGATAAAGTCTCGATATTAAGATTATAGTGTGTACCGATGTGGAAGGATAAGGTCACGATGTTATGGTTATAGAGTGTTAACTTTTTTTAAAGGGATGTTATAAACAATTAAGAAGAATCTAAGAAGCACGATTTTCGCTCCGATAAAGAGGGTTAAATTCCGAATGAAGACATTAAGAAGCACAATTTTCAGTTTCAAGATGGGGGATTAAATTTTGGATCTTAATGGAGGACAATTAAATTGATAAGTTTGCATGTTAATGGAGTTCAATTGTTAAGTTCGTGTGTTAATAGAGGAGAGTTAAATTCTTAATTTTACATGTTTTGAGTTTGTTTAATTACTATATGTTTTGGAGTTTTTATTAGAATATCGATATTTTTTAATCAAACATTAATTTTTATTTTTTTCAATAATTTTGTTTTTCGAAATGGTGTTTTGACGATATATATGAATTAAACACTTTGAAAAAACTAGAGCATTTGTATTAGATACAATTCACAAGCTGAAACTTTTATTTCAAAGCAAATCTCTAGTTTATTATTCATATATTTTATATAGATTAAAAATGCTTTCGGATTAATCACATCATTAGGATTAGGTCAAGGTTTCAAACCAGCTAATGTGATTCAACCTCAAGACAAGGTGGAGAGACTAATTGATCTCAAAGAATAAATAGAAAAGATCCATCATTACTTAGAAATAATTGTTGAGAACTAGTTGGGGGCTGGTTGTACCCTCAACTAGGGGAGGTGACATGCTAGAAAATCTAGCCATCTAAAGGGGGGGGTGTGGCTCAGGCTAGGTGTGATTCCCACATGACTTTAACAAATTAAATTTCCCTAGATTGAGGCTTCTCAAGCCATACGTCAAGCTTAAATAATCACACACAACTTGACAAACAAACAAAAATTGTAAATCTTTTTGAAAATGTTTAATTTATTACATATTTTAAAATAAATTTTAACTATTACTAGTGGCATGTGATTCAAGAGAAGTGGGAGATTGAATGGAGTTCATTCAGTTTTGGTGGTGGTTTCGATGTGTTTAGGAGATTATGGTTTGTTGTTTCTATAGAATTTTTAGTGTTTGTTGCAAATAATGTTATTGTTATAGTTTTGGAGATGTTATTATGTTAAAATATGTAGTGTTAAATTTTTTTAAAGGGTTGTTATAGTTAGTTAAAAAGACATTGAGAAACACAATTGTGACTTTCGATATGGAGTGTTAAATTATTGTTGTTAAAGGTTGACTTAGAATAGTTAGCTAAATTGTTAGGCTTAGAGGTAAATTATTGGTGTTAAAGGTTGAATTCATAGCATAATTAGTTAAATTGTTGGGCTTAGAGGTGTTAGAGGTGTTAGTATTATTTAATTTCCAACAAATATTCATCTTAACTGAGCATCTATCAAACATCGAGAGGAAGGACATCACATTCCACTCTCTTGCACTTCATAGATTTGATCTCTCTCGTACTTTGTATATCCAGGGGTTAAGATGGATCTAGATTGTTCCTCATTTAAATAGGCTATATTCAACATGAATATAATGGGCACTCATAAAAAATGGATCTTTAAAACCATTGGTAACTTGACAAAGTCAATTTTACCTTATTATTTTAGTGTAAAGTTATTTTTTATTTTTAAGGTAAGGGTATTTCTATTTTTTATTTTATTTTGATAGAACACAAAATTTTAATCTTGGGTTATTTTTATGACTATTTTATTTTGACTAAGTACAAATAATTATAGAAAAATACATTACGACATCTCTAACATATTGGGTTGGAGAAAATGCAATGATATGTTTTGGAGTTTTTATTTTCAGTGGACTATGCTCAAAGGTTATCACATGCACGCGGTTTCCATTAAATATTCCGATCATTTAGGGAACTCCCCCTCTAGCACGGTTCCACTCTAAGCTTTTAAATGCAGATTTATCTAACTACAAAGTTTGGGGAGGGTGGGCATGTGGCCACCCCTTCCCTTAACTATAAACGTTGAACTCAAATGGTTTCTGATGGCAGGATTTTAGCACGCTATTTAAATTAGGTAGATTTTTCTATTTTAACTACAGTTAAACTGCAGTTCTCCACATTTAGTGGAGCATTTGTAGCTTTCATTGGGAAAATGGCTAGAGGGGTCAATTTTCAACCAATTTGGGTGAAAAAAATGGTCTACCTATATTAATTTGAGCATTTTGGAGCCACTCGTGTAGAGAAAACAACCATTGGAGGCTTGTAAACATATGTATTTGCAAATATTGAGCATAATGATAAAGAGGGACATGCCATTGGGAGCTGGACCAACACATGTAGCCTAGGAGGGGTGAGCTTCTTCATCATTCTTGTTTGTGTAAATATTATTTGTGATGTTATTTCTCTATTATACACTATTTTTTCGGTGTTATTTAGGCTTATTTACATGTTTAAAACTCACAAATTCATCAATGTTTCATGGTTAAATTATTCATTCCTTAAGCAAAAAAAATGGAGACAAATTATGCTCGTTTTATAACCGAAAAGAAAACCTAGCACAAAAAACTAATACAATAATTTTTAGATCAGGATGGTATCAGAGCTATAGTTTATTCTCTGGTGTTGTTGTGTGAAAATATTTGTTTAACTATTTGCAATTTTTCACATGCTCACTAGGCGCAAGGTTAAGAGAGGAGAAGGAAAATTGTTGGAAGCAAGAGGGCATCAAAGTGAGCCACAAAAAAGGAGGGAAATATTTTCACATTCTCCACCACCTAGTTCACCTCCAAAAGAAGTATAAGAAACATTAAGCGTGCCTACAAGAGAAGGAGAAATCCATGAAGGGATGGATACCAAAGAAGAAGAGACGGTGGTCAGGAAAGCATTCCTTGACATCACTGAGATGTTTAGAATTCTTTATCAAGAAAGGAATGAGAGACTAGAAGGAGAAGGATCCAAAATTCACAAGGAAGGACAAGGATCATCACGAGGTCACAATGATGAAGATAAAGCAAAGAAGGAAAATGGAGGAAATGGAGGTAGTGGAAAGTCACCATCCTCACCCTCATCATCATCATCCTCTACTTCATCTTTAGTACATCCCCATATAATTCAAAGAACATTGGTAAAACTCCTTTTCTAAAACTAGATGTTAAGTTTGAATTGCCAATTTTTACAGCGAGAAAAAGATTGATAATTGGATGATGAAATTGGAGGTCTATTTGAGAATTCAGAACCTTCATGATGATGTTACCAAAATCCAACTAGCTTCATTGAGAATGGAAGATGCAACACTTGTTTTGTGGGAAGCCAAGATAAAGGAGGATATCAAGAAGCATGGTAAGATTATTCTATCATGTACTAATTTCATTATTGCGATAAAATGACATTTTTAAATCCATTAGCTCATATGCAGAAAGCCATAATGAACTAGAAAATTTTTAGACAGTTGAAAGGAGAGAATGTGCAATAATACACCCAAGAATTTAGGAGAAGAGATATCTTATTCGGGGTATATTTGTAGAGCCAAGATACTTTTCTAGAGTACATAGGAGGCTAGAATAACTACCTAAGACATACTATTCTCATGTTTAACCCTACAAGTCTAAATGAATTTTGTGTTCAGGCCACACACCTAGAAGCTAGAGGGGAAAACATTACTGATGAGGGTAGGAATAAACCTTTTAAGGGAAAGAGAATACCTCAAAATTTAAGGGAACAAAGAATGAATCTGTCACGAAAGAGGGAGAAAAAGTGGTCTGTAAACATTGTTCAAGAGAATGCCATGAAGAGAAGAATTGTTGGAAATTACATCCTGAAAAGAGGCCCAAACATCAAAACAACAAAGGGAAACAAAAAATTGCAGCTACAACTCAACATGATATAGGAGAGGATTTAGGTGATGAATCTAAAATTACAGCCATGGGGTTGAAGAACATGAAGCGGAAAGAAATTGAATCAAAACAAAGGACTAGTACATCAAACTATCACATACAAGCTCCAAATGAAGAAGTGACAATTGAACTGTTTCATGTGAGGGTCATATCCAAACATACAAATATTGACACACAGATTGATAGTGGGTCACAATCCAAATTAATCTATGAATAATTGGTCAAGAAAGTTAACCTTGAGACCATTCCACATCCAAAACCATATCCACTTCGGTGGATTTGTAAGGATGCAAATTTACAGGTTTCAAAGAAGTGCATATTGCGGTTTGGAAGGATTGCACATTTTGTTGACACGGTTGAATTAGATGTGGTTCCACTTGATATTATAGGTATTATGTTGGGTAGTCCTTACTTGTATGACAGGAAAGTGATATTCCATCACCATGAGACCAAATACCATCTATTCAAAGATGGAAAGAAGTACATTGTTAGAGCACATCATAAGAAGACAAATATTGCAATGGTAAATGCTAGACATGTAAAGAGGCTGGTGAATTCAAGTAAGAATTATGTTCTTCTAATGATTAAGCCTAAATATGATGTTAATCATGAATCATTTGAGGCTTATGATCCTATGTTGAAATTAGATTTATATGATTTAGTTGATGCACATCATGACATGTTTCAGGAGCCAACAGGATTGCCTCCTAAAAGGGAGATTCAACATGAAATTCAGTTGCAACAAGATTGTCCTCTTCCAAACATCGTCATGGATCACATGTCGATAATGGATAATGTTTAAATTAGGAGGCAAATTAAGGGCATATTGGACAAGGGACGCATAAGGCCAACACTTCGTTGTGCGGTTCACCCATAGTCTTGATTCCAAAGAAAGATGGAACTTGGAGCATGTGTGTAGACTTCAAAGATTTGAACAGGATAACGGTAAAGAATTTATACCCACTCCCAGGGATAGATGATTTTCTTGATCAACTAAAAGAATAAAATTTTTTCACTAAGTTAGATTTATGAAGTAAATATCATCAAGTAAAAATTGCAGAAAGTGAAATATGGAAGATTGCATTCAAAACCAAGCAAGGACTTTTTGAGTGGTTGGTTATTCCATTTGGTTTGTGTAATGCACGAAAAAATTTTCATGCATGTTATGGATAATTTTTTTGCGTCCATTTCTTGATGAAGGGTGCTTGATGTTTTGAAGAAGAGAAATTATTTGGTAAGATGTCAAAGTGTGAGTTTGGAAAGACTTCTCTGGTTTATTTGGGACACATTGTAGGAGGAGGCGATTTGAGAATTGATCCTTCTAATATGGAAGCCATATTTTATTGGCCCACTCCCAAAATAGTAACCGAGGTAAGAAGTTTCTAAGGCACAACTCAGTATTGGAGAAATTTTATTGCTAACTTTTCTGCCATAGAAGCTCCTATGGATGTAGTTACAAGTGTGAAGAAAAGCTTCCACTAGGGAGGAAAACATCAGCAAGAATTTGAAGCTTTAAAAGATAATATTAGTTCAGCTCCGGTCCTTGCATTACCAAATTTTATACAACCATTCAAGATACAAACCGATGTTAGTGATTATTAAATGGGCACAATACTTTTACAGCATGGTAAGCCTATTTCTTTTCATCCCGAAAAATTCAATCATGTTGTAACGAATTATCTTACATATGACAAAGAGATGTACGCATTGGTACAAAGTGTCAAGAAGTGGAAACACTACTTGATGGGTAAATAGACGATTATACATATCAATCACCAAGCATTACAGTACTTGCAGTCGCAAACAAAATTGTAGCAATCAAAACATTTCAGGGGGATGGGATTTCTTCAATTATTTCACTTGTCTATAAGGTACAAGAAGTGTATTTTCAATAAATTTGTTGATATGCTTTCAAGGCCAATTATAATTTCTTATACTTTACTTAAAAATGATTCTATTGTACATGAGAGTTACATAGAACAATATGCACATGATGCTAATTTTCAAGATGTGTATGCTAGTTTGAGTGAAAGGAATCAAGTTGAGGAAAATGATTATCACATGCAAAAAAAATTGTTGTTTCATTTGGGCAAGGCATGTATAGCACAAGGAGAGAGGCTTAGTGTCATGAGAAAGCCTCATTCATCTCTTATTGTTGGATACTTTGTGGTAAGAAAAAAAATCACACATCTACAGAGGTGTTTCTATTGGCCTCGCATGATAGATAATGTGTCATGTTTTATAAGAGGTTGTTCTATGTGTGCAACAAGAAAGCCTATAAATAGAAAGCTTGGGTTTTACATGCTACTACTGATACCATCAAGGCCATGGGAGAGTGTCTCCATGGGATTTTTTGGAGGTCTACCTATGTCAAGAAAACAACATGATAATCTTTATGTAGTTGTGGACAGATTCAGTAACATGTGTATACTTATGCCATGTAAGAAAACCATGACTACTGGTAAAAATGCTGAAATTTATTTTCAACATGTATGGGTTCATTATGGATTTCCAAATTCTATTGTTAGTCATAGGGATTCTAGGTTCATTGGGAATTTTTGGTCCAATATTTGGAAGATGATGGACACAAAGTTGAAAAAGAATATTTATTTTCATCCACAAATTGATGGCCAAATTGAGGTGGTGAATAGAACCATTGTGCATCTATTTAGAGAATATCGCAGCAAAAATCCCAATTTGTGGGATGAACAACTACATTACATTCAACACACTTACAACAAGGCAAAGCAATCTTCTACAAATACTTCACCTTTTTAAGAATACTTTGGGTATTTTCCCAATTCACTATTAGACTTCATCTTTGAGAAGGATGTTCCAATTTATGGGCGTAGTGATATTGACAGGGCCAGAAATTTCATTGAGAAAATTCATATTATTCATCAAAAAGTTCAAGAAAAACTTAAGAAGAGTAAAAGAAAATACAATGAGAGGCATGACAAACATAAAGTTGATCACAAGTTTCAAGAAGGAGATGAGGTATGGTTGCACATAAGAAAAGAAAGGATGCAAGGAGAAGGTAAAAATTTCAAGCCCATTTGCTATGTTCCATTCAAGATTATCATGCAAGTTGGTAAAAATGCATTTCAACTTGACTTGCCTTCATATATGGAAATGTATTCAGTTGTCAATGTTGAAAATTTATCTTTTTATGATCCCTCTTTGATTGATGATCAAGGAAGTGATGTTCAAATACCTTCTATTGAAGATTTGACACCATAATCTCCGGATGAGCTCTAGGAGGATATCATCCTTGACAAGAGGACAAGAACATCTAAGAGGGGAAGTGTCAACTACCTTTGAGTTGGGCTCAAAGGAAGTAAGCAAAGCAAGGCAAAGTGGATGGAAGTTGGAAAGGTGAGGGAGATATAACCTCATATACTAAATAGGTAATCAAAGTATTTTGGGGTTCAAAAGCTTCTCAATGGGGAGGTGTGATTAGGAGATCAATAATTTTTCTTAAAATTGAAAGTGCTTGAAACTATATTTAACCTGAGGGACCGGGTAGATCTTGTCGTTATCATTCTGGCGCCATGAACTGTTCGAAAAACTGATGTCGTACGGAGGATATATTGTGTTCTGATCGATTTCCCAAACAACTAAATTTTTGTGACAAGGGTGACTGGGATGCCCGATCGACATGCGAGTACATTCAACAAAAGGTGGAATATTCCTAAGAATATTATGTTTTCCCAATTCAACCAGGTTTCACCAAGTGCCATATTTTGGGATGTTGATATGGTTGTACGTGTGTTTTTGTGGCTCGTTGGATGGGTGACATGTGGCCAACCTAGAGGCTGGCATGTGTCTCGTGGAATGTAGTGTAAAATTATATTGGAGTCAGGGGGGTTTGACCTCGTGACCTCCAGGTGAGCCCACGACTTCGACCGTCTCTACTGTCACATGATACTTAACCTTATAGTGTGATGGTTCCATTTAAACATTACAAAGGTTGCATATGGGGGGAGGTGGGGGGACCACCAGTGGTAATGGTAACATGGTAAATGTTTAAGAACCATTGAATATAACACTACGAAAGTTCCAAAGCTCGTGACTCCAATGGCTATAAACGTATGGTCACATTTCACATGTTAACTACCGCGACGTCAAATGTTGAACTAGCGGCTACGTAACCATATCTCTAGCAGACTATGCTTAAAGGTTATCACATGCACGTGGTTTCCATTAAATTTTCTATAAGTTTAGGGAACTTTGCCTCCATTTCAGTTCCACTCGAAGCTTTTAAATGTGGAGTTATCTAATTGCAAAGTCTGGGGCAGGGGCGGGGCGGGGGGGTCGGTATGTGTCCACCCTCGCCCTCAACCGTAAATGTTGAACTGAAATGAGCATTGATGGTGGTATTTTAGTGTGCCATTTGAATTAGTCAGATTTTTTCAATTTTAACTGCAGTTAAACTGTAGTTTTCCACATTTAGTGGAGCATTTGTAGCTCTCATTGGGAAAATTGCTAGAGAGGTCAATTTTCGACCAATTTTGGTGAAACAAGAGTCTACCTAGAATAATTTGAGCATTCTAGAGCTACTGGCACAGAGAAAAAAACCATTGGAGGCTTTTAAACATATGTATTTTAAAATTTTGAGCATAATGACAAAGAAGGGCATGCCATTGGGAGCTAGACCAGGAGATGTAGCCAAGGAGGGGTGAATTGCTTCATCATTCTTGCTGTGTAAATATTATGTGTGATGTTATTTCTCTATTATAAATTATTTTTCAGTGTTATTTATGTTTATTTACATGCTTAAAACTCAAAAATTCATCTATGTTTCATGGTTAAATTACTCATTCCTTAAGCAAACAAATGGAAAAAAATTGTGCATGTTTTATAACTAATAAGACACTTAGCAGAAAAAAATAATACAATCCTTTTTAGATCACTTGTGAATCCTTTTTTCAAAATATTATCCTAGGTTAATTTGTGCCTTTTTTTGAGAAGCCATAGGAAAGTGGAAACTTTGGGCCATAAGCTCGGGTTCCATATCTAGGTCAAAATTAATTCAGGTTGATTAGGATCGATTACCTAAAGCAAGTGATAGGCCTCTTTGGTGGAGAGACCTATTATTTAAGAAGACCTAAAGAGTTGTTATAATCAGTTAAGAAGACCTCAAGAAACAAAATTGTGTGTTTCGAGATGGAGTGTTAAAGAATTGGTGTTAAAGGTTGAATTTAAAGCATAGATAGCTAAAAGGTTGGGCTTAGAGGTGCTAGTATTATTTAACTTCCAACCAATATTCATATTAACTCAACATCTACCAAAAACCAAGAGGAAAAAAATCTATTTCCACTCTGGGCACTTCGTAGTGCTTGTTATATCCAGGGTTAAGATGGATTATTATTTTTAGTGTAAAGTTATTTTTACATTAAAATAGGGTTATTTCTATTTTTATTTTATTGGTTGAATTTTGATTTATTTTTATTACTATTTTATTTTGACTTAGTACAAATATTTATAGAAAATTAGATTACAACATCTCTATCATATTAGGTTGGAGAGAATCCAATTATATGTTTTGGAGTTTTTGATCACACTATGGAGAATTTTTTTTGGTAAAACCTTAGCATTTGTTGTTTAAAATGTGGTTTTTACTATAAATATGAATTAAACACTAACAACCTAAAAAAATATGAAGCACTTGAACTATGGATAGTCCATAATTAAAAATTTTAATTCCAAAAAATCGCTACCTTATTCTAGGAAACATAGAAAAACATAATGTGTGAAAAAACCTTCGAAAACATATAATAAATAAACAATTGTGGAATTTAACCGTGTGAAATTTAAATTGTAGGAGTAGGTGAAGGATGCAGTGCAAAAATATCCTGATTGTCAATTTTTTTGGAAGCAAACATAAGAAGCAAAAAATCAAGGAAGACAATCAGATTATAAGATCAATAATGAACAACTATTGACTTTTCGACGAAAGGTATACATTCCTAATCAAATTAGCTTGAAAGAGGTGATCTTGGATGAGTATCACTGAATTTCTTATTATGGATACCCTGGTTACCATAAAATGCTAACAACAATCAGAAAATATTACTTTTGGCCCGGAATGCATAAAAATATTGCTAAATACTTGACCAAATGTTTGGAATGTCAATAGGTCAAGGTGGAGCATCAACACTCTTATGAATATAATTCATAATAAATAGTATAAATAGAATAAATATAATTATTAATATTCAAATAAGGATTATGTAAGTAGTCATTAAGTTAGCGAAAGGGCATGTCTAAAAGACATGCCCAGTCATGAAAGGCCGCTTGCCTAGGTATATAAGTAGGGCCTCATTGTGACATTTTATCATCACTTATAAATTTTCTATACAATATGTTATTATTACGAATACGTCTTGTGTATTTTACAATTAAGTCAAAAAGCCTACAGTTTTGTTGCTCCATTTGGTATGGAGTGATTTCATGTTGTGACCACCTTTTGCTACTGCTGGCAGCTTTCAAATATTACATGTGGTGCCTCAAAATCACTTCCGCTCAATGTTTTCATCAATGTCGATGCCCGATTTTAACAAAACGTTGATCGGTCTTGAGAGTAAAATCAATAATTCCAATGAATTCACTAAAATATTAATTGATATTGAGGATAACTTTACAGAACATTTTGACGACATAAAAAAACTTCAAGACATGAGAAATCAGATAGAAAGAAAAAATTTGGAAAAAACATAGTGAGTCCACAAGTAAAATCATAACAAAGGAATGCGAAAGATAAATGCCATTTGGGACAAGATAAATCTGACGTAAGAACCATTATTCCCAAATATTGGACATAATCAATAGAACAATTCAACCGCTTCAAAGAATTTAGAAGATAATGTGGAAGAGGACTATCTTGACAAACAAGGAAATGAACCATATCATAATAATGAAGAATGCTCCAACTAGGAAAAGAATGTTGAACTTGCTAAATTTGGAACTATTGAGTGTGACATAAATGATACTGAAAACCAAAGTGTGTATATGAAAGTTGAAGATGAAAATGAGGAAGATAATGATTTTACAAAAAATACTAATGAAGGAGCACTACATTTCATAGAAGATTAGGAAGAGCATATCATCTATGGAGATTATGTTTTTTAAATATCTAATCCCAAATTGGAAAAAATATGCGAAGCATATTCAATCCTTATAATGTGAGAGTTGATATATTGAAAAAATATTTTGATTGCTAGCCTTCAAGTGTCCTGCTTGAACCATGGTTCGGTGTAACATATTATCTTGGAAATTTCCCTTTAATAGACCAGTCGATACATTTACCAGATAAAAACAATATCCCTCGATGTGATTCTTCAATTAAAAGTTTAACTGACTTGAATATCGATGACACAATGGGAAATCAGATAGAGTTTTTTGAGGTGATGAAGGAAGACATGGAAAGAAACCGTGTGAATACCAACTTGAAAAATTTAACAAATGCAACATATTTAAGACTATAGATTTGGAAAAAGGACTTTTGACACATGACCGAAAAACCTTATGGTCTTCTTTCACTTATTCTAGCAAACGTGATAAATTTTATCCCAGAACGTTTTAGCCAAATTTATATTGAATGTCATCGCTCTGGCTTATTCCAAAATGAAAATTTGAAGATCATCTCGGATCCCGTCAGAATCCATAACCTTAATATCAATCACGATAAAAAATATGAAACAACATGCTTCCCGTCCCTCCGCAGTCGACCACAGTATTTGAGATTGTGGTGAATATCCAAACGAGTTTTCTTCAAAACGACGCGGTCTTCCACCGCCAACCCTAATGGAAATGGGAAATTCCGCTAAGACGAAGGCAAATCATCAAACGTGCATGTAATTAGTGAGCCACATGTGCCCGTGGTTTTGAATGAAAATAATAAGGACAATGCAAGCATAATTTTACCTGTCATTTCAGGAGAAAATAGAAATAATAAAACATTGGTATTAGACTTCGATGAAACACTAGGTCATACCAAATTTACACCAGCGTCAGTCAGCTATGATTTTACCATAACGATTCATGGTTACCAGAAACAATTTTAGATGTTTAAAGGGCTAGGAGTTGACGAACTATTAATGTGACTGGGTGCCACTAGATTGTATGAAATTGAAATAGTTACTCTTGCTTTAGGGGACCATGTGCAATGACCTCGTCAATATTATGTGGTGGTAACAAGATTATGTGCCTTGGCCTACATACACTCTGCTAATTATTGAACTGAAGTTCTCCTCACTACTAATAACCCATCTGCCCACTCCACCACCATCCACCTGACGTTCCTTCCATAACCACTACCATATGCCACCACAGTCGGCCAAAACAACAACAGCCTGTTGCCATTCCCCATCACTGCTCAACAATAGTTATTTCTCCACCGCTTCCTGGCCATTGTAGATACAGCATATCCCAACAATCGCTTCCACCAGCACACGCAACCACAACCACTACAATCGACGGTTACGACAACATGCACACGCCATTGCCCTGCCTTCCCTATTTTCCAATAGCGTTCTTCATGCACAATTCGACACCTGTTGCACTGTGTCATTCGTCTTGTTGCCTCTTGTAACAAGCCAATACCAACAACAATAATTGCTGCCACAAAATTTCACCCCGCTAAACGACTACCACCTTGCCATCGATCATCGCCACAAGTCACCACCACCAAATTCTTGCAGCCTCTCAGACAATCTTTCACAATTCCACTATGGCTCGCTCCGTTGTACTTGCTGTTAATCGATCCGCTCTGCCCCATCAAAACACAAACACCACCACTGTGTCACAATTTGGTCTTCTGCCATTGAACCTGATGCCCACGTTCCATGCTATCTCTCTCACTGAATAGTCATGATAGTCTAATTGGTGACCTTACAATTGATATGTTATTCATGTGCTTCCCATAAAATAAATTAGACACCTAATTAATTAATTAATTATCTATCTATCTGTCTATCTATCTATCTCTCTCTCTCTCTCTCTCTCTATATATATATATATATATATATATATATTAAAATTATATAATTAAATTAACAACCAATTTAAAAAAATAAAAGAAGAAGAAAGGAGGAGGACGGTATAAAACTGTTACTCTAAAAAATTATAAAGTGAATTATACCTGAAAAAGGTTGAAAAAAAATAAATAAATAAATAAAAAGGGACATAGAGAACTCTAGTTTCAAGACATTATTAAAAATAAAATAAAATTAAAACTAGTTCAAAAAAAAATAATACATGTTGAGGTACCTATGACCACTCAAGATTTATTAAAAATGACCTGAGGAAAGTGAAGGCAATTTTTTGAGATCAAGATGAATTTAATTTCATATAATTAAGCTTTGAGGACAAAGATTTTCGGAGAATAAGGAAATGTTATGAATATAATTCATAATAAATAGTATAAATAGAATAAAAATAATTATTAATAGTCAAATAAGGATTATGTAAGTAGTCATTAAGTTAGTGAAAGGGCATGTCTAAAAGACATGCCCAGTCATGAAAGGCCATCTGCCTAGGTATATAAGTAGGGCCTCATTGTAACATTTTATCATCTCTTATACATTTTATATATAATATTTATTATTATGAATACCTCTTATGTATTTTACAATTAAGTCAACAAACCTACGGTTTTGTTGCTCCAAACACCGAGCGGAATTTCTGCTGCAACCTATTCATGTACAATAGTGGAAATGAGAATTCATTTCACTTGATTTTATTACAGGCTTACCAAGATCGAACAGAAAAAATGACTCTATAGTGGTTGTATTTGAACGCCTGAGAAATTTAGCTCTCTTTATTCCAGTACAATCCAATTACATTAGAGTGAAAATTCCTGACATCTTTATGAGGGGGTGTTTAGATTATAAGGCATTCCAAAAGCACTCATCTCACATCGAGATGTGAAGTTCACCTCAACCTTTTGGAAGGCACTGTTCATCGGCCTCGGCACACAAATCCAATTTAGCACAGCTTACCATTCACATATGGATGGGAAGACCATGCGAAACTCTCTTATTCCACAAGCCTCCTAGAGAGATTCCCGTATTAGTGTTGGACAACCTAACACAAACACAATGGGAGGAGGATTAAAGAAATAAATAGGTGTTACGCGTATTATTAGGATGTGATTATTTTTCAATATTTTTGTAGAAGAAAAGTCTATATGTTCTATTGGAGGATAAAACATATACATCTGATAAGGTATCAAGAAGGTATAGAACGAAAAATAGCTAACAATGTATCCACAAAGAGAGTGGAAGATCTAAGCTCTGCTAGATTCTGTAATCTAACTCCTTTCTCTTCAAAACCAAATGGTTCATAAGAAAGACTTGAAAAGAGGGAAGGTATGGCGAGAGGTTGCTACCTATAACTAAAAAACAAAATGTGAGCAAGCAAATTAGGGGGGCGATAGAGTCATTTTTTTGGGATGGTAGGGTTGTTTTCTAGTCAAAGATCCATATAAAATGGAGGGTTTTGAGGAAGAGGATTTGAAGTAATGATGTGGAAAGTTAAGTTCTCGAGTGTTAGCTGTAATAGGTAGTTAAGAAGACATGAGAAGCAAGATTCGGATTTGAGGGATGGTTAAGAAGACCTGAGAACCAAGATTTTAACTTCAAGGATCGAAGGTAAAATTCTCAATGTTAAAATTTGACTCTAATGTTGGGATTATAGGTGTTTGTGTTGTCAAATTATTATATATTTCAAAGTTTTTTATCGGGATATGGAGAAAGTTTTTTTTTGGTCAATACTAATTTGTATTTTTTAAAATGAGTATTTAGCTATATACATGAATTAAACACAATAAATAAATTTGACACTTAAATTACTGGAATTTCACAACTCAAAAACAAGTATATTCCTATATTTTGGTTAGAAAATACTTCAAAAAAACCATTAAAGCATATAAAAAAATAAACTGTTATGTGAAAATCTTTCTAATTTCCTAGAAAAAAAAAATTCAACTTTACTTTAAAATTAATTATATGATTAATAAAAATATGTGCACCTAACAAATACTTACTATTAATATTTATTGTGAATTAATTTCTAGTGGAATTTCATAAATTTTTAGTTATATTAAATTTTTTTCTTATGTTTTTTTAATACAGTGATATTGATATTCAAATAACATATGAATAAATAAATTTACTTAAAAGGAAATATTTTGAACTAATGTTTAATTTGTTATTTTAAATTTTTTAAGATTGTTTTATTTGAAAATTTGATATTTTGTAGGTATATATTTTAATATTTTTTATCTTAAATTTAACTTAAAACCATTAAAATATTACATTTCAGTTAATAATAATAACATTAATCTAATTTTAAAGTTACAATTAAATTTGTATAAATGTGTCAGAATATCTAATCCCATTTATGAGAACCACTAACTATGCATGTGTCACACATGCTATAATCCAGTCAATATTTTGAATACTCATAACAACATTCTGAAGGATAATCTTGAGAAACGCCTAATCCACATAGTCATAATACGGCTATTAATCAACCTTCATCACCAGTGCCTCCAATTATATTTTCTATATGGTATGGACACATTCCTTTGCAATGCCATTTGCATTGTGGATATATATGATATGAAGGAACCCAAAATATTCCTTGGAAATGCAAAGTGAAAGTAGTTCCTTGATATGTTCCACAATAACCTTTGAGAAGAGCTTATGAATAATATTGCATAGTGAGATCTCCCAAAAATGAGAGAAGAAGGAAGGAGCAGTGACCTTTGGGATAAGTGCAATGAAAGTTGATTTGATAGACGCCAATATGAAACCCCTGATCTGGGACTCTTCTACCATCTCGAACAATTATGTTTTCATGTGCTCAAATAAATATAAGAATATCTCAACCATCAATTCATCAGGGCCATGACATTTGTCCCCGGAAAAAATATTCTCAAATTAAGTGGATCTCTTTAGTAATGGCAGGTCTATATGTGCTACATTTGCATCATTGTGAAACATAGAAGCGTATTCCCCCATACCCAAAAGAATGTCTTCTATGTGAGTCTCCTCTGTCACCCTGAATAGATTCTCAAAGTGTTGTACTTCCTCCTGACGAATCTCAACATATGTATAGACATGGCTTATGTCTGCCTCTTTAACATAGCAGATGGAGTTTCTATTTTTCGTCTATTTTGAAAAGCGATGGAAAATTTTGGTGGTGTGATACCCTTATGAGATTAGAAAAGACATACTCTTTAATCTCAATGTGTACTCCTCAATTTCTAGTATGTGCATCTTCCTCTCCTCCAAATATTTCAATATATCAAGTTTTTGTTGAGTGAAAATACTTGTTGTAAGGTGTTCCCCAATCTACTAAATCTTTGTCACTTTTGCTTTTAAGTCTTGTAATAGACTATCCTTATTTTTCCTTTCAGATAGATAGACTAGTCCCTTTAGGCGTTTTAACATCAATATGGTGTTTTTCATGGCCGACAGATCTTGAAATGTCTCATATGAACCCCAAATCCTAATGACCAATGTGTTGGACAATTCATCCTCAAGCCCCATGTGATTGAATTTGAAAGGTATACCCCTTCTAATCGAATTTGCCTCCATTTCAGAACAATGGGTAAGTGGATAGAGATGAAATTATTTTCAACATATGATCTTAAATTCCCAAAAATTCCAAACAAATTCTTGTGTACCATGAATCTATCAAGTCTCTTCCCAATATGCTTATCTGTACCTCTCGCATTGTGCGAGTTTGACTTGATGGGATCTGGAAATACATTATTTAAATGATTCTCATAAAAGAGTAATTCCAATCTATCATCTACGGTATGACCATGAAATTTTGTACCCAAACTCTCTATCCTAGCTAATATGGCATTAAAATACCCAAAAATTATCAATGACCCAATATTTAGAAATTCTGAGACCTCTACACTGTCCTAGAATATGTGTCTACCCCCATATGGTGCATTTATATTGCAAATGTGTATCCTTTCCTCCATTCGAGGAATATATCCAAAGAGTATTATCCCAGAAAAAAATTTATGGGGCTTTAATTTTTCCCAGTATGGATCCCATTGTACCACCAAAACCCTAAAAAAACCACATGAATCAACCAAAACAATACACAAATATGGGTAAATGGATTGGAAACATGTAATGGATCTCTCAACATATACCATGGTTTCTCATATAAGGATGATGAACGGATGAACACAGTTCATCAAGTGTGACAAGGACAACTCTTTTGTGGTTTCCCCCAAGCCGTGGATATTAAAAGACAAGATTTTCATCATGTCCTAATCTCGGAGGCCAAATTTGTTCGAAGGGTTCTAGAAGATGAAGATTGAAAGGTAGGCACATCGAAAAAACCGGCTGAATCACTAAACAAGTTCTTTCCCGAGGTTTTTCATCGAGAATTTCTCTTACCCTTCCCCCTCGTGACGCGTACTGATGTTTTTGGAAAATTTTGGGATAATAACAAGTGACATAGCCCATCCTTTTCCTTTATGCACCGTGAGAGGATATAGGCCCATTGTAAGGTTTCGGAGAAGAAATTCGATGTCACTATCTATGTAATTATGACGGGATCGTGAGGGTAATCTAAGTATTAATGTTAGTTTTTCTATGCTAATTTCATATTCATAGTTAAAATATATTTGTTGATGATATTATGCTTTATGTGCATAGGTTTCCTTGTTTGTTATGTGTGTCAAACAAGTAAATTAGTTGAGTTTTATGAGTTGATTCAAGAGCATAAAGCATGAAATAAATATGTTGAAAAACAAAAAAAAGTAATAAGAAAAAACCATCAAAATTGATCCATCAACACAAATTTTTGATGAAGGAGTTCACCCCTCCTAGGCTTAATCTCCTTGGTTCACCTTCCATGGCTTAGGCCTCTGTATTAGCTAAAAAGTGAAAAAAATTGTGTTTACATTCACTTGCATCTCCTAAAACATGCTTCAATGAGGTCAGCATGTCCAAATCTGTCAGAAATGATTCTTGTTGCTCCAAATTTGGTTTTCAGTTGATCTAGGCTTTGCCTTCCCTCCTGGTGGCCTTGGGCTTCTTTTTTATTAAAAGTTACAAAAACACTTATAGGATTGCTTTGCTGCCTCTGCAAACTATACTAATGGATTTAGGACATGCCAATCTTCTAGGAATGAATCTTAGTGAGCTAAGATTGGGCGAAATTTTTTCTAGATATGCTCAAAACCATTTTCCCTAGTAAATTTCCCCCTAAAATTGGAGAGTACTCGACGTAGCCCCATGAAAGTTAGATAAAATCCAAATTTAGGCATACCGCCAAAAATCTGACCATATTAATTTGTGATTTACTTCATATTAAATGTCATATTAACTAGGATAAACATGTTCTAAATGCGGATAAGCACGAGTTAAATTAATCCAGATTTACAAACGCATTAGTGCTTAACAATGGTGATTGGGGTTTTAACCCCACATTTAACACATTAATCCCTATAGATTATAATCTCTGCCCCACTCTGGCCTTGTGGCTCGGTCTCATGGGGAGGGGGTTGGCCCCCTCAGAACCCCTGTTGTAGAAACCATGTCACAATAAATATATGCTGGGCACTATAACTGTTAATAACTTGTGTTGCAGTGCATTGGTATGGAGTGATGTTAGTTTGGGGGAGATCGTAGGGTCAAGCCACAAGCTCCACCTACTTTTTCTGTAAAAATTTTGTGCATGTTTACCATAGTTAACAACTTTGGTATTTAAATAAAAATGCGCCCACCATACATATTAACCAACCTTTGGACTTTGGTTTAATTACAAATGTACCCATAACATATAAATTTAGAATTTAACCAAAGTTTAAAAATTAATATGTGACAACATCACCATATAGTTTAGATTTTGGTAATATGAATAGATGTCACCCACGATGTAATATAATTCGACCATTGCAATGATATTAAGAGTTTGACCCATAGTTAAAAAAAATGCAATTCCACCATTGGAGAGGGTCCACCAGAGGGGGCACTAAGCGGCCCCTGGTTGCACCATGTGTTGGCTTTTGGTTGGGTTGTCCCTCAACCATATATAAAAAAAACTCTCATTCAACCTTACGAGCACATTGTTAAAAAAAAAAAATCGCCTTCAAACAAAAATGGTGAATCCTGGAGTGACACTTGTCACAATGTCATTCGGAGAAACTAAAGAATATTCTCAGAATATACCTTATATGTTGACTAGGCTGCCATGTCATCAACCTATCATTATTCTCCAAATTTTTTTCTATTTATTAAAATTAATAGCGGGTTTTTTCTTCTTCACCTAGGCTTTGTTTTCAATGAAACGAATTGCATCGTATTCATGGAAAAAAGCTCTTCGTTGTCATTCTGTTTCCAATCAACTTTTAGCACTTTCATTTTTTATCGTTAACACTAAGTACCCAATCATTCATCCCCACTAGAATCATCTTGGACCCCAAAATCCCTTTGATTACTGAGCATTTGGATGAGGGTACAGTTCCCTCACCCTTCTAGTCTCAATCCACTAAAATTTTCCCATTTTCATCAATTGGAGCTTTGCACAAAAACTTAACTTTTTCCTTCACTCTTGTGACCTTCTCTTGCTATCATTAAAACTGTCATGATACAATTCACATGAATTTGAAGAGAAACTAGTTGTTCTTGCATAAAATCTCTTGTTCCTACCTTGGTCATTAATGAAAGGAAATTTAAAAACTGTCTCACCTTCGACAATATTATAATGGCAATACTTAGCCTCTCTTGCTTTGTACTTGCATCGAATCTTGACCAGGTATATTTTTTATTGCCATGTACCTTTGGAAACCAAAACCAAGCATTTGTGGAATCCATTCCTTTTTTTCCAAGCTTCTTTCTCACTTTCTCTTTGACCTTTGGAGTCTCTTTCACCGACATCTTGTTTTCAACACTGCTCAACACTCAAGCTAACTGCTAAAAATCTCTAAAATCTCACTAGCACATTTGGCTCAATTTCTGATGGCCAAAATGTCTCCCCTGTGACACATCGACGTCCCAGGAGTGACACTTTGAGGCGGGGAAAAAAGTGGTTAGCCTTACAGTCACAATTCTGACACTTCACTAAAGTGTTGAAAGAGTGACACATTTTTCGATGTTTCCAGACAGCCGTCGCACTTCCAACGTTATCCAAAAGCATTGCTCTACCGACAGTAGACAAATCGTCTCTCTACCGACGTTATCCAAAAGTGTCGCTCTACTGACATTAGACAAAGCGTCGCTCTACCGGCGTTGGACAAAGCATCGCTCTACCGACGTTATCCAAAAGCTTCTCTCCACCGACGTTAGACAAAGTGTCGCTCTACTGACGTTAGACAATGCATCACTCTAGCAATGGGTTGAAACGTCACTCCTCCGATGGTAGGAAATTTAAAAAAAAAAAAGGAAGTGTCACTCTTCTAACGGCAGGAAATGTTAGAAAAAAAACTAAGTGTCACTCTTCCGATGGAAACTAAGTGTCGCTCTTCCGACTGAAACAAAAAATATTTAAAAAAAATTATTTAAATATCGGTGTCAAGGATTTTTAACAGATCTATAAGGATTTGTATTAAGGGATTTTTTTGGACATGTCATGGTTTTATTACATATGTTTGATAGATCTTTTTGCAACCTATTGTTGATTCATGACACCTTATTGAAAGACCGGTGGAACTATAGTTTAGATCTGTATATCTCTCTTCAAAATTGGACTTTAAGTACCATATAGTTGAGACCTAATCACACTTTTTAACTAACTTGTAGTTTGGGATTTCGACAACTATACCTCAAAGTTGTGGATACACTAATTTTTTATTTTCAGATGTGTGGTGGCTTAGTTGCAGATTGATTGTTGAATAGTTTTGGAGGCATTCATTTGAGCCTATTTTATCTATATTCATTCTTGCACTTCTTATTTTCAATATTCCTCTCTAACTTGTGATAACATCAAAACAAAAATCTCCTTTTAGTAATGTTATGGACCTCTGAGTAATGTTTCAGAACTTGAAGAAGCATCCCAGAGCATTTTTTTGCAGACTTATTGAAGATCCTATTTGGCCACAATTTTGGATTGAAAATGTACTACATAAATTAAAGGCACAATGTATTTCAGAATTTGGAGATGACAGTTGCGGAAAAAAATGAAGTTATATAGCATGGAAAAGGAGCCAATTGTGGTAACTCTAAGGTTATACAACAGATAATTAGATGAGGATAAGTTTGATATTTGATAGCATAGAAAGAATCAGATTCAAGATAGAATTAAGTGCGAACCTATTTGAGGTTACTCAGAGTTTATATTCAGATATAAAGGACAACAATTAAGTAAAGAACATATTGCGGATTGTGAAGCTGTGCAGATAATATCATAGATAGGTGTTGGACGGATGTAGTGATAATATCTCTAAGGTTCAAGAATCTAAGAAAGGGTTTTGTTAAAGGAAAAGAATATGTTTATAAGAAGACAGAATAGTGAGGAAGGTAAATCAGAGATTTACCTTCCTTACCATATTACGGGATATGCAATCAAAATCTATTTTGTACAAGTAATTTTTTAATTGAATTGATGAAGAATTAACTAAGAATACACAAGAAAGCTTACAAATAATTATCTGGAAGATAATTTCGAATCGATCACAAGCCCTTCGAATTATGAACATGGTATCAAAACTATGGTGTGAAAAACAAGGAAAGGGCATTTAAAGATACAAGTCCATGAATTGAAAGTAAGACAATGCAGACACTCAAATAAGTTCGATGCAATTTTCAGTGATACATATTCTCAACAAAAGACCAGTCAAAACTATTCATAGAAAGGTCGACTTATTATAGATGGAAATAATTATATATACCCTAGTAAACTGCACATAACAGAGACAAAAGACAGTTCAGATTAGTCTGAAGATTTCAGATAAGCTCTGTAATTTAGTGCAAGATAAGACACTGATTCGTTGAGAAATAATACATTTTTGGTCAGAGTCTAGCCAATTTGATTATTAAATTGTGCAACCTAACTAGAGGTTGGGCAGTGCCTCAAAATTCCAAATTCATTTAGTCTTTCAATCTTCAATTTGATAAATTATCGTAAGTTTTCCAAGTACTCAGTTGGTTCAATTTTTAAGTTCTTAAGTTGGTTCAATTTTTAAATGCTTAGCAATGCTTAAACTAAATAAAATGCAAGCATGTCAAGTTTGGTTGAGCTATTTTTTATGAATAATGTAATAATGATTTCGATGTAGAGGAAAAAACTTAAACCCAAGAGAATGTAAATAGTATGAAAATTCCAAGTTTCTTTGAGTTGTTTTCTGTGAATAACATAATAATGATTTGGATATATATAAACAAACATAAACCCAAGAAAATGAAAGCAGAAAACAACATGAAAATTCTCAAGGCCAACAACCATGCCAATTAGTTTTGATTTTTTCTCTATTTGACTAAAATAATGATTTGAATTTGATTAAACGAGGACATTAGCATAGATACTTGGAGAGGAAATGTTACATTTTTCCCATCCCGTAATACTCTCACAATCATGCATTGCTGCAAACATATTCAAAATATGCAGAAGCCTCTGATCAAAAACAAAAAATTCCTTTGCTATGCTATCCAAAGTAACCTTACAATTTAGTAGCTGTAATGACTGTGATTACCGTCTACTAGGACCAACTACCAAGTTGATAGAACAATGAATCACTCACTTGAAAACTAAAGATGTTTAGATAATATTATTAGAGCCAAAAGAAAATTGTTCGGCCTGACTAAAGGTTGGCCAATGGCTCAAAATTCGAAATTCATTTAGCCTTTCAATCTTCAATTTGATAAATGATCGTAAGTTATCCAAGTACTAAGTTGGTTCAATTTTTAAATGCTTAACAATGCTTAAACCCAATAAAATGCAAGCATGCCAAGTTTAGTTGAGCTATTTTCTATGAATAATGTAATAATGATTTGGATGTAGAGGAACAAATTTGAACCCAAGAAAATGTTAACAATATGAAAATGCCAAGTTTTTTTGAGTTGTTTTCTATGAACAACATAATAATGATTTGGATATATATAAACAAACATAAACCCAAGAAAATGAAAACAACGAACAACATGAAAATGCTTAAAGCCAATAACCATGCCAAGTTAGCTTTGATTTTTTCTCTGTTTGTCTAAAATAATGATTTGAATTTGATTAAACAGGCACATTAACATAGATACTTGGAGAGGAAATTTTACATTTTTCCCATCCCGTAATACTCTCACAATCATAAATTTCTGCAAACATATTCAAAATATGTAATAACCTCTGATCGAAAACAAAAAATTCCTTTGTTACGCTATCCAAATTAAGCTTAAAATTTATTAGTTGTAATGACTGTGATTATCGTCTACTGGGACCAACTACCAAGTTGATAGGACAATGAATCACTCACTTGAAATCTAAACATGTTCAGAGAATATTATTAGAGCCAGAAGAAAGGAGATCAATGGAAGTACAAGACACAGGTTTATACATAAAGATTTTGCACCATTCGTAATAGGTGCCATGGAGCTCAAACCATTAGATGTCCCAATGGGAACAGTGCCATTGATAATTGACATACGACCGCTATAATCAATAGAGTTCAATACTATTGGCAATGATAAAACTGGAACCTTAAGATATGGGTTCAACTTGAAATCACACAAATTTAGAGAAAATGAAATTGCAGGCTAATTTAAAACATACCTAGATGGATACATGCATGATGAATAGCCTGTCATTGCAAAATTTAGAGGGAAAAGATGTTAAATGTGTACATATTCAAGCTTAGCACGAAGTCAAATGTTCAAGAAAATTTACATTATAAAATCGTAAGCAACTGGAGATAAGGAATACTAGTCAAAAATTTGGAATCAGTGAAGACTTTGGCCAAAGGACCATTGATAGGACAAGTTTCTGTTATAGATTTGTATATCCAACCTATCCTATAAGTTGATTGAAACCATCATCCTTGTCAAAATAATATTCAAAATTTTACCTCCAATCACATATGCTTTAACATCAAATAAAGTACTGATTTCACAGCTAAGATGATCAGAGCACATGTATGAAGAAAGGTGGTGAGGTTGAAAGTAGCGAGGATGTTGTTAGATAGTAATTTCATATCAACCCCCAAATTTTACCTCAATACATTCAAAAGCAAGCCCTGCTGGTAGGAATTGCAATACCTACTGAATTTGTGTTCGAGTATTTGTCACACTCATCTAATCAGGAATGAATTATGTGGACTAACGCCACCCTAGGAACATGGGACTAACCACTCACTCAAGAAGTGTTTGGAAGTTTACTAAAGCTATCACTTTTGGTGTAAGAAAAAACCTCAATATGGTATTAGAGCCATGGCCCAGGCTTTATTCCCCGAGTTTCAATTAAGGCGGGTGTTGGAGTAATTTTCACACTCACCTCATTGGGAATCACCTAAGATAACTGCCCTCTCAAGGTAATGGTAAAGGTGTGGAAGTTTATTATAGCCTGGAGGTTAAGAGGTGGTGTTGGAGTAATTTCCACACTCACCTCATTGGGAATCACTTAAGCTAGCTTCCCACTCAAGGTAATGGTAAGGGTGTGGAAGTTTATTACAGCCTACAGGTTTGGGTGTAACAGAAATGGTAAAGATTTGGAAGTTTACTAGAGCCTGTAGGTTTGGGTGTAATGTAAAACCTCAACAAGTCTACTTACTAGGGAAGAAGCCAATGTCGCTAGATGAGTGATCCTCGTCCAGCTAAAATTTAGAAGAAAACAAATGTTAAAATGAAAAATAAGTTGTTTTATTTTGTTCATAAAAGCATCTTTTGCAAGATGGTAGCACTATCGAAGGATTCTGAAGAGACAGGGGATGAGCTTTTACAGTCCTTCATTAACTTAAAGGACTGATCTGAAACATTTTCTAGACACCTGTATACACTAATCTATGACTTCTGTGTAGAAGGTTTGGATCTATGTTAGGGAAAATATCTCTGGAACATCAATTACAAACCTCTTTAACGCATACCCGAGGAATAATTCACGACATCCATTAAACCTCTCTAGCAAGATTCCCCATAACATACACCACCACAAGGCACCTGCCAAGGAACCTGTTCACAAGACTTCCAACGTTAGTCCCCTACTCATCAAAAAACTATGAGATCTTTAATTTGTTAAACAATATGTTGATATGTTTAATTGACAAAATGATAAATGTACCAGACACCTGTTTATATAACTATGAAGTACATGAAAACTAAATCTAAGAAGAATATAATGATAAAAAGTGATAAATCCAAAACCCATTGAGCTAGGGTCCCCAGCTCAACTGCATCTTTTCAAAAGAGTACCACGTGCTTCAAAATATCCTACATTCATATTACTTACCATCAGTCATCAGATAACAGAAAATAAAAAATAGCAAAACCTATTAACCTAGGAACATAGTAAGCTGGAAAACACAATGATGCTTTGAACAGATTCCAGATAACTAAGATCTCTTTCTCTTCAGATCTCCCACAGGTTTCTGAACATCGGAGAGCAGAACTGTTGACTACTATGGATTTTTAGCCGTTAATGGACAGTGGGTGCTTTAGGGTTTCAGAGCATCCATGATTCTCAGCTTCTGCAAGAATCTAGAAAAAAACACGCATCATAGGGAAGAATGGAATCATGTAAAACAACAACAAAAAGTACTGAAAAAACATTATAAAGAGTTCCTGGGCATAATACATTTGTGGATCAAAATCAAAGCCATCATTCTATTCAGAGATCGGAAATATAGGAGTAGTTGTTGAAGCCCTCATTTTTCTCAGGTTTTGTCAAAACATTAGTAGAATAGCCTTCTCCTTCAAAGGCAGCAGACCCTGTCCCATTGTACCATACATGTCATGCTTCAAATGCAACATAATTGGCTTCCATCTCCTTCAAAGCCTCTAGAGAAGCAGTTTCTCATCCTTGAACAGCAAAATTTAGCGAACAAGTGGAGCGAGAAAAAAAAATTGAATAGGTCGATTAAGATAGAGTAGCTACCAAAATAAATTTCCAAGTGCTTTCCCTTAGTGTCAATATTTTAATGATTGTCCTAAACAAAAAATTGTCCCATTTATAAGGTTATATCTAATCAATTCTATTTCTTTTCATTCTAACCATTATTTTCTTTTAACCATTACTATTTCTCCCCCTACTAAATTATATAATATTATAAGGGAATTAATAATTAATATTTTATTGTGAAATGTTTTATTGGCCGAATGAAAGTACTTACTGTAAGATTGATTTTTGTTTTGGCTTTTTTTAATTTACATAAAAAAATTATTTTTAAGTTTTTAGACATAGATGATGTTTACAGTAAATTTATTTTCTAACAAAAAAATTCATTGTTGTTGAACATTAATAGATAACTAAAAAATAAAAATAAAAATTATTTTGTAATATTAGAAATTTATTAACTAAAAAATAAAAATAAAAACTATTTTGTAATCTTAGAAAATTATTGTTCTAGAGGTTTTATTTTTATTATTGTTTAATTGGTTTTAGTTGGTAAAATTATTAAAATTGATAATTTGATAAATGTTTATTTTTTTAAAGTAGTTTGTGGATATTAGTTTGGATATGATTATAGTTGAGAAAACCCTATATTATGATAGACAAATTGCACCGTACTCAGCTTGACATATTTTTGTAATATGCCTACATATTTTATATGTACTATCTTCAACATCGAACAATGAATATATATCTTGTCATTTTCCAACGTTGAAAAATCAGTTTTCTCCAGGTGAACTTTCATAGGGTTGGAGTTAATGTGACTTATCTAGTCGTTTTTGTTCCAACATTGCATCTAATAAGACCAGGTCCACTGATTGTATTGCAAATTAAAGAATGAAGTTGTTCACAAGTGACCATAATATCATGTACTATATCATCTAATTTTTCTATGTTTTGTATACATGGTAATAATGGCATTACCCACAAACACATGATAACCTCATAACCAATACCTAGTTATCTTCAGCCTCAGATACATAGTGGTTGAGGGCTTCAAGGGTAAACGGTTAAGTTCCAAGGGATTTAGCGTCATAGGATTTAGTGGTTAAGGACTTAAGATTTAGGGGATTTAGGTGTTTAAGTGATTAGAAGTTAATTACGGTGTTTAAGGGTGAAGGATTAGGGGTTAAGAGTCACAGGTTAAGAGGATAAGGAGTTATGGCTTACAAGGTTCATGGATTATAGCTGGTTAGGGGTTATTTTCTTAATATCTAATGAGTCAAGGGGTTTATGGGTTATGAGTTATGAGTGTAGGGGTTAAGGGATTATGGAATTCAATGGATATGGCTTAAGGGCTTATGTTTTGTGATCATTGGACTCCTAATCCCTGAATTATCACCATTATTGTGGGTTTCCCTATCGATTTCTCTCGCTACCTTCCCTCTAGGTTCTCTAGCCCCTTATATGAAATTAGGTCCTAAGTCCCCTTCTAGTAATTCTCTAAATTTTACCCATCCATGCAACCCTTGTGTCCCCTTGACCCGTTATTTCACATTCCCAAAGGCAAAAATCAAATATTTGGATGTATCTTGGATGGATTGTCACATTCCATGACTAGATTCACACATGAATACGAATTCCCATCATTTAATAATTTTTTGGAGGGTTTTCATAGCTTAGTCAAGGGCTACATTTACAGAAAAAGAGAATTTTATAATTTTATGTTAGATGAATTAAGGACTATAGGGTTGTTGACATGAAAAAAAATCCACCTTGCCAACAAGGGGGAATTAGTCACCCAATCATAGGTCCCAACTAGACCTGCTCTCATTTTTAATGGCCAATCCCAACGGGTTTTAAGGACTATTATAAGGGTTAGGGGAATACTTATTTAGTGGTTAATGGATTATGGATTAGGGGCTTAAGGGTTTGATGAATAGGATATTAGGGGTTAGAGGTTTAGGGTTTAGGGGTTAGGGGTTAGGAAAATAATGAATTAGTGGTTAAGGGGTTAGGGATTGGGGGCTTATGGGTTAGGGGATTTAGGCACATTTAGGGGTTAGGGGAGTAATGATTTAGTGGTTAAGGGATTAGGGATTGGGGTTAGGGAGACAATGAGTTAGTGGTTAAGGTTTTATGGATTGGGGGTTAGGGGTTAGGGGTTTTAGGTGAATTTAGGGGTTATGGGTCAAATAATGAGTTGTTATTTAAGGGATTAGGGATTGGGGGCTTAGGGGTTAGGGTATTTTGGTGTAGTTAGGGGTCAGGTACCTGAATAATGAGTTATTTGTTAAGGGATTAGGGAGGGGCAACTCTCGTTAATAAGTCTACCCGATATTAGTTTCAATAAATATGTACAATATGCAATAATTATACAACCAAGCCTGCATAAACCATTTATGCTTCATTCAAAATGTGCTTGTATAGCCTTGGTCTAGCCTTACCAACTCCCAAATAGTGAAATATATCCAAAGGAACCCCAAAATTCCCTTTTGGAACATGTTTTTTAAGTTTGCACGAATTATGGTTCAAGTGGGTCACTTCTGTCATACACACCCTCAGCACCCCGAACAAGTTTCTGTATGCGGTTCATCACGGTCATGGTCTACATGGAGGTCACCAGAGTCATGGCCTGCACACGTCTCCTCAATGCGTTCGGGTTGCGTTCGACCCGGCCCGACCCTAATGAACAACCTTCGTGCCTTCAAACATTTTTCTGCACATCCTAAACACGGACGCGTTGCACGAACCCGACTCGACCTGAACAGGCCCACCATGAACACTGTTCTACACGCGCCCTGTGGAAGGACCCCGTGTGGTCACAACTTAGAAAATTTGATACAGGCGCCCTCGACCGAAACGACCCGACCAAAACATGTTTGGGAGGGTGCCCTCAACCGAAACGACCCGACCCGAACACGTTTGGGCGGGTGCCCTCAACCGAAACAACACGACCCAAATGGGTTTGGGCGGGCATGCTCAATTGAAATAGAAAACGGGCTACACGAACATCCACAAGGCACCCATGTGGTCACAACTTAGAAAATTTGATATGGTCACCCTCAAATGAAATGACCCAACCTAAACGGGTTTGGGCGGGAGCCCTCAAACGAAATGAGATAGTACGCCCAACCAAATGAAGGCATAAGAAAACAAACAAAAAGCAGGCCGCACAAACATGCACAAGGCACTCGTGCGGTCACAACTTAGCAAATTTAATATGGCCACCCTAAAAAAAAATGACCCGACCCGACCTGAATACATTTGGGTGGGTGCCCTCACACGGTGCGCTCGACCGAATGAAGGCACAAGGGAGAAAACAAAAAACGGGTCACACGAACATGCACAAGACACCCTTGTGGTCAAAACTTAGCAGATTTGATACAGTCTCCCTCAATGAAATGACCTGATTCGAACATGTTTGGGTGAGTGCCCTCACACGACACGACACAACACACATGACTAAATGAAAGCACAAGGGAGCAAACAAGAAATGGGCCGCAGGAATGTGCAAAAGGCACTCGTGCAGTCACAACTTAGAAAATTTGATACAAAGGCCCTCAAATGAAATGACCCGACCCAAATGCGTTTTGGCAGGCGCCCTCACATGGTGTGCTTAACTGAACGAAGGCACAAGGGAGAAAACAACAAACGGGTTGCACAAACGTGCACAAGGCACCCATGCGGTCACAACTTAGAAAATTGGATATGGCCACCCTCAAACAAAATGACTTGACTCGAACGCATTTGGGCAGGCGCCCTCACATGGCGCAACACGGCGCGCACGACTGAATGAAGGCACAAGGCCGAAGAAACTAGAAAATGGGCCACACGAATGTACACAGGGCACCCATGCATTCACAACTTAGCAAATTTGATATGGGCGCCCTCAACCGAAACGACCCGACCCAAACACGTTTGGGTGGGCACCCTCAACCGAAGCGACCCGACCCAAATGCATTTGGGTGGGCACCCTCAATCGAAACAACCTGACCTGAACAGGTTTGGTCTAGCGCCCTCAAACGAAAGGACACGACATGCCTGACTGAACGAAGGCATGAGGGAGAAAATGTTAAACAAGCGGAACAAATGTGCTCAAGGTACCCGTGTGGTCACAACTTAGAGAATTTGATACGACCACCCTCAAACAAAATTACCCTACTAGAACACATTTGGGTGAGCTTCGTCACACGAAGCGACTCGATGCACACCAGCGAATGAAGGCACAAGGGAGAAAATGGCAAACGATCCAAATGAACGTGAAAAAGGCACCAATACAGTCACAACTTAGCAAATTTGATACGGCTACCCTCAAACAAAACGACCCGACCCGACTCGAACACATTTGGGCCAGAGCGCTCACATGACGCGCTCAACTGAACTAAGGCACAAGGGAGAAAATGGAAAACGGGCCGCATGAATGTGCATAAGGCACCCATGCAGTCACAAATTAGTAAATTTGGTATGACCAACCTCAAATGAAATGACCCGACCTGAACACGTTTGGGCGGGCGCCCTCACATGGCGCGACACACTCTGCATGACCGAACGAAGGCATAAGGGATCAAAAAATGACAAACGGGCTACACGAATGTGCACAGGGCACCTTTGCACTCACAACTTATCAAATTTGATATGGGCACCCTTAACCAAAACAACCCGACCCAAACGCATTTGGGCATGCACCCTCAACCGAAATGACCCGACCCGAACGTGTTTGGGTGGGCGCCCTCAACCGAAATGACTCAACCCAAATGGGTTTGGGCAGGCACCCTCAAACAAAACGACACATCGCATCCGACTGAACGAAGGCATAAGGGAGCAAATGACAAATGGGCTGCATGAACATGCACAAGGCCCCTGTTTGATCACAACTTAAGAAAATTTGATACGGCCGCCCTCAAACAAAATGACCTGACCTGAACGGGTTTGGGTGGGTGCCCTCACACGGAGCAACACATCGCACATGACTGAATGAAGGCACAAGCGATCTACCAACAAGCAGGGCACAGAAACGTGCATAGGGCACCCGTGTAGTCACAACTTCGTAAATTTTATACGCACGCCCTCAACCAAAATGACCCGACCCAAATGCATTTGGGTAGTCTCCCACAACCGAAATGACCCGAACTGAACACGTCTGGGCAGGTGCCCTCAACCGAAACAACGTGACTAGAACGAGTTTGGGTGGGCACCCTCAAATGAAACGACATGGTGCACCCAACCAAACAAAAGAACAAGGGAGCAAATGACAAATGGCCCACACGAACGTGCACAAGGCACCCGTGCGGTCACAACTTAGAAAATTTGATACGGTCTCCCTCAAACGAAACGACCTAACCCAAACACGTTTGGGTAGGCACCCTCATACGGTGCAACATGAAGTGCATGACCGAATGAAGGCACAATGGAGAAAATGGAAAATGGGCCACACAAACGAGCAAAAGGCATCCATGTGGTCACAACTTAGCAATTTTTTTACGACCACCCTCAAACAAAACAACCTGACCCCACCTGAATGCGTTTGGGTGGGCACCCTCACATGGCGCGCCCGACCGAACAAAGGCACAAAGGAGAAAACAAAAGACAAGCTGCATGAACATGCACAAGGCACTCATGCAGTCACAACTTAGAAAATTTGATATGGCCATCCTCAATCGAAGCAACCTGACCTGACCAGATATTCTAGGATGCAATATCCCTTTAAAAGTCAATAATTACAATTAAAATCTCTGCTACAATTGTGGAACAAGATTAAAACTTAACAACGATGGTAATTATTTCTCCTAAGAAATTGACGAATTTTCAATATATTGGGGAATTGCATGCTTCAAAACAACTCCACATTGTCTCGAGAAATATGGCCATGCTAAGAGACCAAATTATACCTTGATAAAAAAATGTGTCAAGCATGAGAGAGAATGTTAGTTTAAGAGAAGGATTTTGAGCTAAAGTCTACAACTAATTATTTGATTAATCTGTCACCAAGTTCAATTTTGGGTGACATGAAACTAGAGGAAGTTAGAGTGGAAAGAAGCCCTCTCTTGAACATATTACGTTTTTGAAGTGTGAAACATGCATGTATGTGGCTAAAGTGGATAAGACAAAACTTGACAACCTATCTTAAGAAAGTGATTTTGAGCTGAAGCAGTTGTTGCAAATAATTATTTAATTAATATGTCACCAAGTTAAATTTTGGGTGACATGACACTAGAGGAAGTCGGAGTGGAAAGAAGCCCTCTCTTACATTTCTTAGGTTTCTGAAGTGTGAAACATGCATGTATGTGGCAAAGGTGGATACCATAAAACTTGACAACATATTGGTCAATTTCCTTGACCCTTTATTGGTTATTTAGAAGGATTATGAATACGCCACTGTTAATATTAAGGTAAACCCTTTTAGATCAAGGGCTACAAGTTGTAATTTTCATTTGAAAATCAACATACCACAACCGTGCTTACAACCGGGATATGTTTCTTGAGGAGGAGAAATCTTGTCGAGATCAACATCAAGAATCCATTGCAAAAAAAAAGAAAAAAGTACAACTTGTGGTGATTCCAGATGAGCATAAATGAATAGCTACAATAGATGTCGAATGTGGAAATTATGGAGGAAAAATATGAAATTCATCTTCCTTTTGCATTCAATCGAGAGGAAAATCAATCATAAATGAAAATTCAAAATTTTCAAGTTGAGCAAGATCAACCAAATTGGGGGCAGAGTTTGGGGAACCTTCGCAAGTGAATGGGGCCTATGTGATATGGCTAAGAGTTGTCTAGCCCCACACAATCTGATATGAAAATAGTAAGCATTGTAGGCATATGGTTAATTAACCCCACACATAGGGATTACATAGGTTTTTTTCCCATGCCACATGCTCATGAACTGAAATCTCTCTTTACTGTCAATATGTTCATATGTAGCAAGAAGACATATATTCAATTTTGCTAGTTGGGTGGCTCTAAGAACCATACTAGACATGTAATTTTTTCAGATAATGAGGATCACAACATTGTCTTAATCTCTAGGCATTAGGGATTACAAATTTTTTGTTCACACGCCTCCACCCTTGTGGATTTATTCTACAGACATATTCTGGGATTCCAAAGGAGATCTTCCTCCACCCAATAGCCATGAGGGATTCCAAAGGTTTTGGTTCCACACCTCCACCCTTCTATTTAATTAGGAACCCTAGATAATCAAGCAATAACCATGCTTAATGAAACGAGAAGGGCTCCAAGTCTTGCAGCTCTATCCCACTGTTGTCTGGGCCTGAACTCTGCCATCAGCACGCTTGATTTTTTCCCTTGAATTCTTCTCGCTTTTCAATGTTTCTCCCTATATTATTTCCTGATATCCCCTCCATTCCCACTGTGTTCTCTCTAATTTTTCCCTAAGCTCATTGGAATGATACCCCTATATTATGCGTTTATGTCGAGTTGGATCATTGGTTCATCATCAAGCATTGTTTCATCACTATGTGTTGTTTGGTATCATAATTTTATTTTAGTGGTGTGCTTCCTATGGTAGTGGCATTGCACAATCCTTCATTGAATATGGTAAAAACCCTGGTAAAGGGAATGGTAAAGCACATGAATATGCTCTTTATGTTGTGGCACATTACAACATTTCTACATATGTGTATTCATGAACATATTGGACCCCTTTTGAAATTAATAGATATCTAATTTCAAGATGGGTTGTGGAAGAAGACACTCAACTATGAGCGTATACCCTTTAGATGTTGAATATGTCATGAGTACAAAAATTTATATCACCATTGTTTTTCGGTAAATCAAATGAAGTCTCTTGAATCGGTGTCGAATCAAGAAAATAATGGGTTTACAGCTGTTGAGCATAGTCAGTATTGTAACCCTAAACATGGCTCCTCACATGACCCGACTTCACCCGATTCGCCCAAACGTATTTCCTTGGACGCCCTCATAGTACGACACAACCTGAGCTGACCCGACCCGAACACATTTCCTTGGGCACCATCACATGACCAGACCTGACTTAACCCACCCTAACGTTGAAGGAATGAGGGAGAAAATGGAAAATTGGGTTGCATGAACATTCAGTACAAGGCACACGGTCAGTCATAACTCAACATTTTTTATACGACCACCCTCACACGACCCATCCCAACCCGCCTTGACCCGCCTAAATTCGTTTTCATAGGTGTCCTCATATGACTAGAAATGACCCACCCAAATGCATTTCCCTAGGTGCCCTCACATGACCTGACCCGACCCACCCCAACCAGCCCGAATGCTTTTCCTTGGGCACCCTCACATGGCACGACCCGACTTGACCTGCCCAAATGCGTTTCCTTAGGTTCCATCACACGACTCGACCCAACCCGACCCGACCCAACACACCCAAATGCATTTCTCTGGGTGCCCTCACATGACCCGACCTGACCCAACCCAACCCGTCCGAACGCATTTCCTTGGGTGCCCTCGCACGGCCTAACTTGACCAGACCGAACCCGCCCGAACACATTTCCATGGGAACCCTCACACAAACCAACACGATCCGACCCAGCCGGACACATTCCTTCTGTAGCCTGCCATGACCCGAATTGACTCGACCCACCCAAGCACATTTCCTTCGGTGCCCTCACAGTATGGCACAACCTGATCCAACCCGACCCGAATACATTTCCTTGGTCGCCATCACATGACCCATCACGACCCACCCGAACGTCAAAGGAATGAGGGAGAAAATGACAAACGGGTCTCACGAACGTGCACAAGGCACACGAGTGGTCACAACTTAGCATTTTTTATATGACCTCCCTCACATGATCCGACCCGAATGCGTTTTTTGTGGCGCCCTCACATGACATGACCCGACCCACCTAGATGAAGGGTGCACGAGGGAGAAAACAGAAAACAGATCAAAAAAATGTACAAAAGTAACACGAGCAGTCACAACTTAGCATTTTTGATACGACCACCATCACTCGACCTGACCCAACCTAACCTGCTCGAACGCGTTTCCCTATGCGCTCTCACACGACTCGACCCAACCTCACCTGACCCACCCAAATGTGTTTCCTTGGGTGCCCTCACAGGACCCAAGATGACTCGACCTGACCGGACACATTCCTTAGGTAGACTGCCATGACCCGACTTGACCCGACTCGCTCGAACACGTTTCCTTCGATGCCCTCACATATAGTACGACATGACCCGATCCAACCCAGCCCAAACACATTTCTTTGGGCTCCATCACATGACCCGACCTAACCTTACTTTCCCAAGCATCGAAGGCACAAGGGAGAAAATGACAAATGAGTCGTACAAATGTGCACAAGGAACACAGGCAGTCACAACATAGAATTTTTGATACAACCTCCCTTAGACGATCCAACTCGAATACGTTTCTTGTGGCACCCTCACATGACAGTACTTGACCCACCCGAACGAAGGGTACATGAGGGAGAAAATGGAAAAAGGATCACACAAACGTGCACAAGAAACACAGGTGGTCACAACTTAGCATTTTTTATACAACCACCCTCACATGACCCAACCCAACCTGACCCAACCCACCTGAATGCGTTTCCTTGGGCGGCCTCACATGACATAACCTAACCAAACCAGATCTGACCCGACTCACCCGAACATGTTTTCTTGGGTGCCCTAATAATATGGCATGACCTGAACGCGTTTCCTTGGGCAGAATCACACAACTTGACCCGACTCACCCAAATGCGTTTCCCTAGGCATCCTCATGGCACAGCCTGACACGACTTGACCCAGTCATACATGTTCCTTAGGCGCCCTCACATGACCCGACCTGACCCAACCCACTCGAACATGTTTCCTTGGGTGACCTCATGGTAAAAAATGACCCGACCCAACTCGACCCAAATGCATTTCCTTGGGCGCCATCACACGACCCAACCTGACCCGACCCCCCTGTACGTCGAAGGAACAAGGGAAAAAATGACAAATGGGTCACACGAATGGGCATAAGGTACATGGGCAGTCAAGAATTAGCATTTTTTATATGACCTTCTTCACACGATTTATCCTGAACGAGTTTCCTATGGTGCCCTAACACGACATCACCCGACCAACCCAAACAAAGGGCGCACGAGGGAGAAAACGGAAAAGGGATCAAAAAAACATGCATAAGCAACATGCGTGGTCACAACATAGAATTTTTCATACGAACAACCTCATACGACCCGAACCGAACTGACCTGACCCGCCCGAACGCGTTTCCTTGGGCGGCCTCACACAGAACTACCTTACCAGACCCGACCTAACCCGACCCCCCCGAACGTGTTTCCTTGGGTGCCCTTACAATATGGCATGAACCGACCTGACCTAACCTGAACTCGTTTCCTTGGATGCCATCACACGACTCGACCCGACTCATATGAATGTGTTTCCTTGGGTGGCCTGACACAACATGACCCGACCATACCCAACCCGACCGGCCCGAATGCATTTTGTTGAGCACCATAACATGACTCAACCAGACCCATACAAACATGTTTCCTTGGGTGGCCTCACATGACACGACCTGACTAGACCTATCCCGACTTGCTCGAACGCGTTTCCTTGGGCTCCCTCATACGACCCGATCACACGACCAAAAACATTGTTCCTAGACCATAAAACCAATCACATGACCTGACACATTGTTCCTAAACCCTAAAATATAACTCCAAAATTTTTTTCCTAAACCCTAAACATTAAGATTGTTCATAAACACAAACACTTTCCTCCTAAATGTCGCAATACCGACACTTGTCTCCAAACTGTGACAATACCGAAACTTATCTCCAAATCTCGCAATTCCAACACTTATATTTGAAACATCTCAATAGCGACACTTGTCTCAAAATTGTCACAATACAGACACTTATCTCCAAATGTCGCAATTCTGACACTTCTCTCTGAAAAGTCGCAATACCGACACTTGTCTCTAAACCATTGCAATATTGAAATTTATCTCCAAACGTCACAATACTGACACTTATCTCCAAACGTCGCAATACCGAAACTTGTCTCCAAACATCGGTATAGTGATGTATTTGTGTGGGATTTGAAAATTTGATAAAAATTTGGGAAATTTCCGACAATACGTCAAAAGTGCCGAAACTAAAGTGTTGGAATTTTGACCAAATGTATTAGTGTCTTGTTCAAATCCTTTCAAAGGTAGCCTGTTAGAGTCCTAAAACATCTCATTAAAAGAATAATAAACCTTAATGAAATCAACTTTTTCATTTGATGCATCTTTTTTAAAGGTTAGATTCAAAACATCTCTTTGTTTGATCATCACCAATGTCAAATTCCAACTTGCATTCACTATCCTCTTCATTTCTCCTGCATATATAAGAGACAAAATTGTTTTCTTCTTATGAGCTCTAACTATGTACTAAATAAAATATTTAAACAAGTGATACTTATTCTCATGGATATGAGATACTTCTTTCCTATCATGTATATAAGAAATTCCCAATACAATACCTGACATCTCAAGCGGCACCACATCATGTTTAACTTCATCAATAAAGTTTGAATTGATGGAAATCTTAGTATGCACTTCCTTGTAACCTGCAAGTTTTCATTCTTGCATATCCACCCCAAAGGATAAGGTCCTATATGTATAATAGTTTCAAGGTCTAGCTGATTAACGAAGTCTTCGGAAATCAAGTTAGCTTGTGACCCACTATCAAAAAGTGTATCAAGCTTTGTACATCTAGAGACGACTCTAATATGGAAAATTTATATTCTTGTATCTTCATCTTGAGTGACATTGTAACAATTTGAAGAACAAGAGCTTGCTATTTTCTTACATTTCAAACCCATGGATGTAACCTTTGTCTCATCTCCTGAATATGAACCTAAGTCATGTTAAACTATAGCAAAAATTTTCCCTTTTTATTTGACTTTAAGTTTGTTTGGCTTTAGCTCTAGATGAAGTTGCCAAAAGTGGTCTTCATCATAGCCATTCTTCAAATAATGTTTACATGCGATTTTTTAATTTTCTCTTTTGATGGAGCTATTTCTCTTTCCTCTTCCATAAAAATTTCCTTTTCCTTTACCCTCATTATCACTTTTCCAATCTATGTATTGTTTCCCTCGTGCCTCTAAATATATTGCTTGAACACAAACATCATCTATGTTTGTGGGATTAGACATGAGAATAATGTACCTAAGGTAATTGTGAAAACCCCCAATGTTCTTTAAAAAGGTTTCTTGAGAATATAAATTAATACCCAAAATGAAAGCTCTTCTCCTAAATTCATGAGTATAATCTTGCACATTTTTCCCTTTCAACAATCTAAAAATTTTCCAATCCATTATAGCATTTTTAATGTAAGATAAGGGATGTAATTTCATTTTAATGGTGACAATAAAAATTGAACAAGACATAGATATCTTACTGTATTTTTTAATCTCTTATTGAATCCTTTCTTCCCACCATACAGGTGCAGATCCTTCCATCCTCAAAGAAGCCAATTGAATCTTTATGTCATCTTCATAAAGGTTTAGAATTTTGTATACACCTCCAACTGAAATATCCAATTATCCAATATTTTTTCATTTACCTTTCCATTATATATTGGAAGCTTAAATTTGACATAACGTTTGAGTAAGGGTGTTTTTCCTCATGTGGTATTTGAGTGAGTATGGGTATTTTTGGATGTGGAAGTGGAAGATGATGTTGCTCATGATGATGAGGATGATGAAGATGTTGGAGATGGATGTGGCTTTCCTCCACTACCCTTTGAGCTCTTCTCTTCATCCTTATTATCATATTAAGTTCCTTCTCCATGTGGAGGCTTAGAACCTTCTCCTTCCATCCCAATAGTAAATGCACCAAAAATAATTTTAACCATCATTTTTATGTCATTGAAGTCTATCTTGAAATCATCCACTTCTGAATGAACTTAAGTTACTCCAACACCTGACATTATGGGTATGGATTAAAGCTCAAATTTTGGTTCTTTTACCTCTTCAATCAACTCAGCTTCTGGTGCAAATTGAACATCTTCAATCTCAGCTTCTTGAGGTAAAAATTGAGGTGCTTCATGTGTAGTTGTGACTGAAAATTTTGGTGGAGATGGTGCCCTGCTGGCTCTCCTTCTTCTGGTCCTAATATCATGACTTGCAAAAAAAAAATTCCCTTAACCTCTTTGCAATTTTAACCTTGTCAACATCACAAATTTGCAATAATTAAAACCCTACTTCTAAAAAACTCAAGTAACTATCAAGAAAATAACCTTTCCTTTCAACCAGGCTCTGATACCAACTTGATATAAGTATGAATGTTAGCTTTTTTGTGCTAATTTCATCTTCAGATTTCAAATTTATTTTCTGATCCTATGCTTTATGTGGATAGTTTTCCTTGTTGTTTATGTGTGTCAAACATGTAAATTAGATGATTTTTTTGAGTGAATTCAAGAGAATAAATCATGAAATAAATATGCTGAAAAAAGACAAAAACAAAAACAAAAAACCATCACAATTGATCCATCAACACATAGTTTTGATGAAGAATTTCACCACTCCTAAGCTACATCTTCTTAGTCCAACTCACAGGGACATCACTAAATTAACCCATGGCATAACATGTGTGTTCATGGCATACTAAAAAATACCATTGATTTGGCTACATATTGGAAAATACCTCTAAAATTTGCTTTATTTAACCCCCTACCAATAAAAAACCATTACATTTTCCAAATTTAAAAAAACCCTAATTTCACTAGATATTGTAGGTATCAATTTTTTCATCAACATTTTTTATACCCCTTTATATTTATATCCTTAACATAATGACATGAACCCTCTTTTATGACCCCACATCCATTCTACAATTGACCTTTCTTCTTGTGATATACATAAGAGACACATATTAGTATTCCCACAATGTAATTACTCAATCCAAACTCAAGCACATCTCACTATGATTTGTGGAATTTAATGGTCTAAGGAAATGTGAATGATCCGTTACTTATTGCAATGTGAATGATCCCTCCTACACACAATGATCCCTCATTCAATCAATGATCCCCCAAGTTCTCTCCCTTGCCAAACCCACAAAACACCAACTTGTTGCAATGTCAATGATCCCTTAGTTGCTACAATGTGAATCCCTCAGTTATTGCAATACGAATGATCCCTCATGCGCTCAATGATACATCATGCACTCTCCCTTTCCAAACTTGCAAAACAAGTCAGCTTGGTCCAAAAAATAAAAAAAAAATATCTTAAATTATTTATATTTCTTATATAATAAAAATAACCCACTAACCCTTAGTTATATAGCCAATATAATGCTTTGGGTTTTTCTAATTTTTTTTACCCCAATATGAATGCACATGATATAATATTGCTTTGTCGGTGACCCCCCAATGGTCCAACTTCCATGGCTTGGGCCTTTGTATTAGCTCAAAAGCGTAATTTTTTTTTTTTACATTCACCTACAACTCCTAAAACATGCTTTGATGAGTCCATAATGTCCAAATCTATTAGAAATGACTCTTCTTTCTCCCAATTTGGTCTTCAGATGATATAGGCATGACCTTCCCTGTTCGTGGACCTATGCTTATTTTTTCTTCAAAGTGACAATTTTTTTTTTATAATTGCTCCTCCACCTTTCCAACATCTACTAATGGATTCATAACATTCCAATTTGATAGGAATGACTCTTTCTAAGCCAAAATTGGTCGAAAATTTCTCCAAATATGGTCAAAACAATTTTCCCTAGTAAGCTTCCCATAAAAATTGAGAGGACTCAGGTTAGCCCCACCAAAGTTGGAGTAGCTCTGAATTTATAGATACTGCCGAAAATCCTACCATATTAATATGTGATTTAATTAATGTTAAATGGTGGATTCACTGGGATAATTGTGTTTTAAATCCACATAAGAGTGGATTAAGTTAATCTAGATTTACAAATGCATTAGCACTTAGAAATGGTGATTAGGGTATTAACCCCACATTTAACACATTAATCCCCATGTAGTATAATCATCGCTCTGCTCTAGTATTGTGGCTTGGTCTCATGGGGAGGGGTTTGGTCCCTACAAACCCCTGCTGCAGAAACCATGTAACAATCAATATATGTTGGGTGCTATAATTGCTAAGAACTTGTGATGTGGTGTATTGGAATAGAGTGTTGGAGGTTTGGGGAGGTCGTGAGGTCGAGTCCTGAACTCTACCTCATTTGGATGTAAACATTTTGTGCTCGAAAACCATAGTTAACAACTTCGGTATTTTAATAAAATGTGCCCAGTCTAGGTATTAACCAACCTTTGGAGTTTGGTTTAATTACAAATGTGCCCATAAAATATAACTTCAGAATTTAACCAAAGTTTAACAATTAATATGCACCAAAGTCACCATATATTTCGAACTTTGGTAATATGAATAAATTTCACCCACCATGTAATATAATTTGACCATTGCAATGATATTCAAAGTTTGACCCATAGTTAAAAATAATGTAATTCGACAATTGGAGGGTGTCCACTAGAGGGGGTATTTCGCGGCCCCTGGACGCACCACATGTCATCTTCTAGTTTGGTTGTCCCTCAACCATATATAAAAAAATTTCTCATTCAACCTTAGGATCACATTGTAAAAACAATTTCACCTTCAAACCAAATTGGCGAATCCTGGAGTGACACTTGTCATAGTCTAATTGGGTGAAACTGAAGAATATTCCTAGAATATACCACGTATGTTGACTGGGTTGCCATGTCATCAACTTGTCACTGTTCTACAAATTTTTAGTTGTTTATGGAAACAAACAGGAGGCTTTTTCTTCTTTATCTGGACTATGTTTTCGAAAAAACGAATTGTGTCAAATTCCTCATGACGAGCTCTTCGTTGTCGCTTAATTTCCAATCATTCCAAGCACTTTAATTTTTGAGATTTTACACTGAGAACCCGATCATTCCTTCCTAATATAAGCATTTTGGACCCTAAAACACCTTTTATTACTAGTTATGTGGGTGAGGGTAGAGTTCCCTCACCCTTCTAGTCTCAATCCACTGAGATTTTCCCATTTTCATCAATTAGAGATTTTCACGAAAACTTAACTTTTTCCTTGACTCTTGTGACCTTCTCTTGTTGTCATTGACACTGTCATGCTACAATTTCCATTAATTTTCTTTGCAGTAAGCTATTCTTGTAGAAACCATCTTCTTCCTACCTTGGTCAGTAATAAAATGAAACTTAAAAACTATTTCACCTTTCGCACTATCACCATGGCGATTCTTTGTTGCTTTGGCATTGTGCTTGTGTCGACTCTTGACCAAGTATCTTCATCATTACCATGTACCCTTTGGAAACCAAAAAAAATAATGTGTAACCCATGCATTCTTTTTCAAGCTTCTTTGTCACTTTCTCTTCGACCTTTGCACTCTATGGCACCGACATCTTCTTTCCAACACTTCTCAACACTGATGTTGACTGTTGAAAATATGTCACATCTTGTTCACCTTATTTCAAAGAAAACATATTAGAGTCATGAAACATGAGATTAAAAGAATAAGAAACCTTAATGAAATCAAATTTTTCAATGGATGCATCTTTTTGGAAGGTCCGATTCAAAACATCTTTTTGTTTGATCATAAACAATGTCAAATTCTGGCTTGCATTCACTAGCCTCTCCACTTCTCCTGCATGTATAAGAGACAAACATGGCTTCTTCTTATGCACTCTTACTATGTCATTAATACCATATTTAAACAAGTGATACTTATTCTCATGCCAATGAAATACTACTTTCCTATCATATAGATAAGGACTTCCCAATAGAATACTTGATATCTCAAGCGACACCACATCAAGTTCAACTTCATCAAGAAAGTTTGAATTGATGGCGAAACTTAGTATGCACTTCCTTGTAACCCACAATTTTGCGTTCTTTAATATCAACCGTAAAGGATAAGGTCTTGGATGTCTAACCATTTAAAGGTCTAGCTGCTTAACCAAGTCTTCGAATGTCAAGTTAGCTTGTGACCCACCATCACTGAATCTGAACCTAAGTCATGTTCAAATATAGAAAAAAATTTCCCCTTTTTTTCCGCTTTCAGTTTATTTGGCTTCAACTCTAGATGAAGTTGCCAAAAATGGTCTTCATCATGACCATTATTCAAACAATGTTTACATGTGATTTTTTCTTTTTCTCTTTTTACATAGTTTTTTCTTTCTCCTCTTCCATAAAAATTTCCCTTTCCTCTACCCTCATTATCACTTTTCTCATCTATGTTATGTTTCCCTCTTGCTTATAAATGTGTGGCTTGAACACAAACCTCATCTATGTTTGTGGGATTAAACATGAGAATAGTGTGTTTAAGGTAATTGTGAAAACCCCCAATGTAATCTAACAAGGTTTCTTGAGAATATAAATTAATACCCAAAATAAGAGCTCGTCCTAAATTCACGAGTATAATATTGCACACTTTGACCTTTCAACTGTCTAAAATGTTGCTAATCCATAATAATATTTTCCATGTAAGCTAATGGATATAATTTCCTTTTAATGGAAGCAATAAAACTTGACTAAGACATAGATATATTACCGTAGTTTTTAATCCCTTCTTGAGTCCTTGATTCACACCATACAAGTGCAGATCCTTCCATCCTCAAAGAATCCAATTGAATATTTATGTCATCCTCATCAAGGTTATGAATTCTGCAATATACCTCGAATTGATGTATTCAATTGTCCAATATTTTTGCATTTACCTCTCGATTATATATTGAAAGCTCAAATATGACATTAATTTTGAGTAAGGGTGTTTTTCCTCTTGTGTTCTTTGAGTGAGTATGGTATTATTGGATGTGGAAGTGGAAGATGATGCTGATGGTTATGATGAGGATGATGAATATGGTAGATATGGAGGTGGATTTCATACAATACCCTTTGAACTCTTCTCTTCATCCCTCTTATCATTTAAATTTCCTTCTCCATGTGGAGGCTTAGAACCCTCTCTTGCCATCTGAGTAGTAAATGCATCAAACATAATTTTAACCATCCTCTTTATGTCAGTGAAGACTCTCTTGACATCATCCTCTTCTCAATGACCTTCAGTTACTCCAAAACCTGACATGATGTCTATGGATTCAAGCTTAGCTTTTGGTGCTTGTACCTCTTCAATCAACTCAGCTTCTGGTTCAACTTATACCTCTTCAATATCATATTCTTGAGATAAAACTTGCGGTGATTTAGGTGCAGCTGTGAGTGAAAATTTGGGTGGAGATGGTACCTTTGTGGTTCTCCTTCTTTTGGTCCTAATATTAGGACTTTCAACTAAAAATTTCCCTTCACCTCTCTGTAATTTTAACCTTGTCAACATCACAAATTTGCAACCATTAAAACCCTACTTGCATAAAACTGAAGTAATTGTCAAGTAAATAGCTATGCCTTTCAACCAGGATCTGATACCAACTTGATATAAGTATGAATTTTAGCTTTTTTGTGTTAATTTGATCTTCAGATCTAAAATTTATTTTCTGATATTATCCTTTATGTGCATAGGTTTCCTTGTTGTTTGAGTAAGTAACATGAAAGCAATTGTTACATAGTTATAGGGTGATTGTTATCTCTATCACTTTCATCATTCTTGCTATTTCTTACACGTTATGGCAGTCCCCTAATTAGATCTAAGATTAATTATGACTAATATCTTTGTACTCATTTGAAATGGTGTTCATAAGCATATAAAACATAGTAACAAAAATAAGCATGATGCTACAAGAGTATCTACATTCCCTTGTTGATACTCTAGTAATACGCATATAAATGGTAATCCTAGTCATACAGGTCATCTCATCCCATTGATATCATCCTTATGAAAAACCATTGTCAATAATTAGTAACAATAATTACTATATAAAGCTATATGATTGGAACATATTTACATAAGTCACGTGTTTAAGCTTATATGGTATTCAATCTAAGCTTGATGCATACTCGACATACTAGTTATCTCAAACTTACATATGTTGTGAGCTTGCCTTTTTTATTAGGATTTACCTACGTTAATGTCCATGTTTCATATATACCATTCCCACTTATTACTAACAATATAAATACTAACCCATCTAGATAAAGACCACGAAATTACCTTTGGTAAATATTGTCATAATATTCTTTTAGGGAGCAGCTACTGGTACATTATTGTCACTTTCTATTCTATTTTTCACTGCTCTCCCTTACTGTAACCACCTTTTTGCACTATTTCTTGACTTGGCCCAAGTTATCACTTATTAGGAGGCCTTTCCATCCCACAATCCAAGGTTTTTTCGGTTTCTGATAAGAATATAAAACCTCCTTCTCGAATAGGCCTTGATTTCCTAGACGTCCCATTGCAAAATTCACATTGGAAAAGATATTTAAATAATTTGTTCAAATTATCCAGTTTCATAACTCATATGTAACTTTCTTTTGACGTTGTTCAATAATTTATAGAGATCATTTTCCATATTCATAAACTCCTCTGTTCCAGTCAATTGACCCTCTTTCATTGAGTTTGAATAGCTTTGCGCATTGATCAGCTTTATCATCTTCACAAACAATTCTGTAAACAAATCTTGATTCTCCTCTCTTGCCCCATGATATTTGAAAATGTTTTATACTATTCATTGCAGGGTAATGACACACTAAAAATTGAAACATAAAGGATGATCACTGCAAGCGATCAATACTAAAAAGCCTAAAATGTGAAAATTGTAACCGTTTTGCAGGGCAATAACTACTACAAAGATTGAGATAGCTTAGCTAGACATGAATAACGACAAAACTCAAACCAAATTGTTTATGTATGTTGAATAGAGTCACAATACCTTTTAAATATTTTTATAAATATATATTAAATAATTTTTTATTGTACACTTACATGTTTGTTCAACACAATCTTTTCATTGACATTTTCCAATCACAAATAGTTGATGAAGGTGAATTAACATGGAATCATGTTTGGAATGAATTTATTTTCTAGATTTTGTCTATCAGAGGAGAGAGGGTTCAAGGCTAGTCAATGGCTTGCACTAGAGGTTTATCAATGGCTTGCACTAGAGGTCTATCAATGACTTGGACTAGCAACAATGGGCACACAAGCATGACCTCCTAACATGGGAAAAATACAATGAAACTTCATCTAGTGATTAATGTTCCATTGAGGGCACTAAAGGGATTATTGAACACAAATTCTTTCACGGGGATTGAGAGCCCGGGCATTACATTTATAGATGACCTCCTAGGCATGGAACTTTGGAAGCTTACATTTCATTAGATAATATATCACCCAAGGTTACCATGACAAGTCACAAAGCTTGGAAACCAATATTGAGTGATGACATAAATGTAGGGCATAAAATTGAACATGGAAATCATAAACCCTAAATCAAGGAATATGGGTGTTAATTCTTAGAATTATAACCAAATCCCAGTGAAAAACCAATTTTTCTTGTTGGTGACAAGGGTTAGCTACGTGGTTTGGGTAAGTTTTCTAAGGTTTATAAAGATTTTAAACATTCATGAAGTGTAGGGTTCTATGTAATTGTTTTATGGAATTATCATCCTTTACATCCTCAAAATGCAAGTTGATTTTTCATTTTTAGAGGCATTATTTTCAACAACATTGTACCAACAATGTAATGGTGGGAGCTTGGTAGGCCTCAGTGGTAGAAGTAACACCTTGTTTGTGATGCACAAGAGATGTATTGATGGAGATCCATGAGATTATATTTATTTTTTCATGTTGAATTTTTTCATGTACTTTGAGGTGTGTTTTGTTGTTGCATTCACATATTTGAAGGAACTATGGCACATGTGGCAACACTTAATCGCTTATTTCATTTGTGGAAAAAGATTTTGATGCATGTTTCTCCATTTAATAATTACTTTGGGGCATATTTATAGTTATGAGGCTTAATTTACATATATTGAGGAAATATGGACCCAATGGCATGGTAAAATAGCATGATTAGAGACATGAAGAGAAGCGCCCTACCTAGTAGGTGTTGGATGGTTTTATGGCATAATTAAATTTCAAATGCACAAGAGAAGAAGTGTGCTTGATTTAAGAAAAGAATCTGAGTCACTTTCAAGTAAAATATGGTACATGATCCTATGGTGTTTCAATTCGAGAGAAGTTATGGAATATTTCTTGAACACATGGACACAAATGCTTCTGGGACCTTCTCTACACACCTATTCGAAGCATACACTCCAAGATTTTTTTTTTTTGCATATAATGGCATAAAAAAAGGAATAAGGGCCCATAGGAAGATAATTTTTTTATTATAGGAACATATTATATGGGAAAGCATGGCCCAAGGCACAAGAAACAAGGGGAAAAATACTTATCTAGAAGAATTTCCTTCCATGGAAGATACATATTGACTTGATAACCATCTTAGAAGCCCTAAATCTAGATATAGATAAGTTATATCTTATTGGAATATTTGATGAATAATTAGCCTAGTTAATAACGGTGCCTTATCTTCAAGGTCTTGAATGAAGACCATAACCCACTCAGGCACATGTACCAAGGGTGTATCACCTCTTTAAGAGGTATCTTAATATTTTATTTTCTTAAAGTGGTTAAGTTGGAGGGTAACTTGGCTATGAAGGTTTCATGTGGAAATGCAGACCACATCAAACCTCTCATCCAATAAGAATAGGGAATTTCCATACTGGAAAGGGTTTCTAGAAAATTCCTTTAATATTATGTTCATGAGCTAGTTAGGGGTGGACCCTATAAAAAAGAGGCTCCATATGATTTGTGAAGTATGATTTAGAATTGGAGTAAAATAGCTTAGATCATGGTATGGTTGTTACAGTTATTTGGGTTATATTTGGAAGTAGTAGTCAAAGGGGGTGAATTTTTTTCCCTTTTCTGAGTCTGTATTTTTTTTCCTGAAATCTCGCTAGAAATTAGGAAAATTGTAGTTTTAAGATGTTGAGGCTACACAATACAAATTCCCCTGGGGATTTTTAGGATGTTGAATCCATTTTTGAATTCAAAATTTCATTTTAAATTACAAAATATTTAAATCTAGCTAAGAATCATGTCACTCGATTCCCACAGAAAACCAAGAAGTTGTTTGGTTAGACTATGCCGATTTGGAGCTTCCGGTTGTGTAGGGGCTGAAATAGTTCTGTACGCTTGCAATTTCATGCTTTTATTCACTTTTAAGGTTGAGTAATTGTGTTTTATATTATAGGGTTTGATTTTATTACATACGAGGCTTGCTAAGAGAGATATGTTCATCCTCTTATAGTTGATATGATTCCAGATCTATTGTGTATTGATTGTCATGGCTTATTTTCAATAGAAAGATCCTTTGTCAATTTAATTCTCTCATATTTGATTAGATATCCTCATATAAGTATTTTCTAGAAGTCCTGATGTATATTTTGACCATTTTCACGTGACTGTTACGTGTATTTCAGAACTATTAAGGGTTAGTGAGTTTGTTAACTTCTATTTTGATTCTTTGTTAATATTTAAATATTCTTTATAATTCATGAATTCATGGCCCTTGGATAAGGTTAAATCCATTGAAACTAATCACTCAATACAATGAAAATCCAGAAAGAAAAATCATGCAACAGATGTGCAATGAAATCAAAGGAAAATGTGACACTTGCAGTTTGGCTCTAATTTGTCAAATTCCATCCTATATAATTCTTCAAGTGTGTTCAACCAAATTCCTATTTAGAATTTCTGTTCATTTTTGTGCATATTCTTACACCAACTTGAATCATAGTAACAATTGCAAACTCTAACTTGGGATGTTATATTGTTCCACCATATGAAATTTAGGAAGTTTACGCAAGCTTCATCGCCTTCTCATTAATTAATTTTCCATGCAAATTAATATTTGACTAATATAAGTAAAATTATAGTTATATTTTGGAGGTATTCAATCCCAATTCATTGTGAAAGCTAAAAGGGGAAGAATACTAACTTCATTTCTATGATTAATTACGATTACCTATCTAAAATTACTTTACAAACATGTGATTTTAAAATTCAATGAAATTAGAGGCCATTAGGGGAATCTTGAGGTATAGAATGGGCCCTCCAAGGAAATTATAAAGTAATAGTGGAAATAATAAAATAATATTACATTACATCATTAATTTTTAGAGGGAAGAAATAAAAAACTACTTTTTGAACTCATATTTTAAAATTATATCCCTATGGTTTTACTCAAATTTGGAGGGGGAACAGTCGTTGGATGTAGGTTTTAACCTTGTACAGAAATTATTTGCAATTGAATCTTAAAAAAGGAAAATAAACAATAGTGAGAACATCAAACATAAAACAGATATACACAGAGATTTTCCCCTAGATCCCAAATCATAACTACCAACGTGATTTTTCATTATATTCCTTTTAGTGTTACAACACACACACACACACACACACACACACACACACACAGATATATATATATATATATACATATATATATATATATATATATATATATATATATATATGTATGTATGTATATGTATGTATATGTATATATATATGTATACATAAATTGCAGTACATTATCCCTAGATTATAACATAATTGTACTTCCCATGACCATATATAGAAAATACTAGTGGCCGAAAACCATCATCCCCCAAAACCATGTACAACCCCATGCACAAAACCATGGGCGGGTCTGCTCACCGAAAAATAGGGTCCAATTATTTTTTTCCTGGGGAATTTCCCTGGACCTCGAATAGGGGAGGCTACCACCCCCCCTCCGACCCCCTGCCTATTCCTGGTGCAATGTAGAGGGAGGGATACCACCCCCCTTGTGACCCCCTCATGTGTGCGACTAATCATGAAAATAATATAACACATACCCAACATTCTCCCACTTGTTGTTTTCTTTACACAAGGGGCCACATGAGAGCTTAGTCATTAGCCCAACTCTGCAACATCCATTATTTCTCTACACCAAGAGAACTTCTGAGTGCTCACAGACTTCATCAATGCATCTGCAACATTCTTCAAAGTTTCCACCTTTACCAGCAACACCCTTTTATCCTCAACCATATCTCTCACAAAGTGATATTGTAAATCAATGTGCTTTGTCTTTGAATGATAAGTAGGGTTCTTAGCCAAGAAAATTTCACTTTGGTTATCATATTCTATCCTTATAGCTCACTGCACAACCCCATACTTTAACACAATCAGTACAACCAAAATGATTCCTTGCTTGCATGAGTGGTTGCCATGTATTTTGCCTATGTAGCTGAAAGAGCCACTACAAATTGCCTTTTACTCATACAATAGATTACACCTCTAAATAGGCTAAACATATACCCACTTGTAGATCTTATTTGGTCTAGATCTCCAGCCCAGTATTCATCAACAAAACCATGGATGCCTAAAATTCTGTCCAATCCTGGTCTTCCCTCATAGCACAAACCATAATAACTAGTGCCACACAAATATATGGAAAACCACTTTACTTTTGTCCAATGCTCCTTCCTTAGTTTTGAAATAAACTTGATCAATACTCGCACTGCATGTGCAATGTGTGGTCTAGTATATACCATTGCATTCATTAGGATACCTTCATAATACGGATATTGATCAACCTTCATCACCAGTGCCTCCAATTATTTATCTAGCGATGTTATCCAAAAGTGTCTCTCTACTGACAATAGACAAAGAGTCGCTCTACTAATGTTAGAGAAAGCATCGCTCTACTAATGTTATCCAAAAGCATTGCTCTACCAGCGTTACACAAAGCGTCGCTCTACCAACGTTAGAAAATGAATCACTCTAGCGACGGGTCGAAACGTTGCTCCTCCAACGTTAGGAAATAAAAAAAAAAAAAGGAACTGTCGCTCTTCCGACGGCAGGAAATTTTAGAAAAAAAACTAAGTGTCGCTCTTCCAATGGAAACTAAGTGTTTCTCTTTGGATGGAAACAAAGTGTCACTCTTCTGATGGAAATTAACTGTTGCTCTTCTGACGGAAACAAAAAAATATTTAACAAAAATATTTAAATATCGGTGTGAAGGATTTTTAATAGACATATAAGGTTTTGTATTAAGGGATTTTTTTGGACATGTCATGGTTTTATTGCATATGTTTGATAGCTCTTTTTGGAACCTATTGCTGATTCATGACACCTTCTTGCAAGACCAGTGGAACTATAGTTCATATCTGTATATCTCTCTTCAAACATGGACTTTAAGTACCATACATTTGAGACCTAATCACGCTTTTTAACTAACTTGTAGTTTGGGATTTCAAAAACTATACCTCAAATTTGTGGATATTCTAATTGTTTATTTTCAGATGTGTGGTGGCTTAGTTGCAGATTGATTGTTGAATGGTTTCGGAGACATTCATTTGAGCCTATCTTATCTATCTTCATTCTTACACTTCTTATTTTCAATATTCCTCTCTAACTTGTGATAACATCAAAATAGAAATCTCCTTTTAGTAATGTTATGTAGCCATGAATAATTTTTTGGAACTTGAAGAAGCACCCTAGAGCATTTTTTTACAGACTTATTGAAGAGCCTAGATTTGGCCACAATTTTGGATTGACAATGTACTGCATACATTAAAGGCACAATGTATTTCAGAATTTGGAGGTGACAATTGCAGACAAGACTGAAGTTATATAGCATGGAAAAGGAGTGAATTGTGGTAAGTCTAAGGTTATACAGCAGATAATTGGATGTAAATAAGTTTGATATTGGATACCATAGAAAGAAGCAGATTCAAGACAAAATTAAGTGCGGACCTATCTGAGGTTACTCAGAGTTTATATTTGGATATAAAGGACAATAGTTAAGTAAAGAACAGATTGCAGATTGTAAAGTTGTGCAGATAAGATCACGGATAGGTCTGAGACGGATGCAGTGAGAGTATCTATAAGGTTGAAGAATCTAAGAAAGGGTTTTGTTAAAGGAATCGACTGTGTTTGTAATAAGACAGACTAGTGAGTAAGGTAAATCAGAGATTTACCTTCCTTACCATATTACGAGACAAAAGACAGTTCGGATTAGTCTGAAGATTTTAGATAAGATCTGTAATTTAGTGTGAGATAGGACACTGATTCGTTGAGAATAATACATTACATTTAGTCAGAGTCTAGCCAATTTGATTATTAAATTGTGCGGCCTGACTATAGGTTGGCCAGTGTCTCAAAATTCCAAATTCATTTAGTCTTTCAATCTTCAATTTGATAAATGATCATAAGTTTTCCAAGTAGTAAGTTGGTTCAATTTTTAAATTCTTAATAATGCTTAAACCCAATAAAATGCAATCATGCCAAGTTTATTTGAACTATTTTCTATGAATAACGTAATAATGATTTGGATGTAGAGGAACAAACCTAAACCCAATAAAATGTAAACAGTATGAAAATGCCAAGTTTCTTTGAGTTGTTTTCTGCTAATAACATAATAATGATTTGGATATATATAAACTAACAGACACCCAAGAAAATGAAAACAACAAACAACATGAAAATGCTCAAAGCCAATATCTATGCCAAGTTAGCTTTGATTTTTTCTGTATTTGACTAAAATAATGATTTGAATTTGATTAAACAGGCGCATTAGCATAGATACTTGGAGAGGAAATGCTACAGTTTTCCCATCCCGTAATACTCTCACAATCTTGCATTGCTACAAACATATTCAAAATATGCAGCAGCCTCTGATCAAAAACAAAAAATTCCTTTTCTATGCTATCCAAAGTAACCTTACAATTTAGTAGCTGTAATGACTGTGATTACCATCTTCTGGGACCAACTACCAAGTTGATAGGACAATAAATCACTCACTTAAAATCTAAAGATGTTCAGAGAATATTATTAGATCCAGAAGAAAGGAGATCAATGGAAGTAGAAGCCATAGGTTTAAACATAAAGATGTTGTACCATTCGTAATAGGTGCCATGGCGCTCAAACCATTCGATGTCCTAGTGGGAATGGTGCCATTGAGAATTGACATACCACCACTGCAATCAATATAGTTCAATACTATCGAAAATGATAAAACTAGAACTTTAAGATATGGGTTCGACTTGAAATTACACAAATTTAGAGAAAATGAAATTGGAGGTTAATTTAAAACATACCTATATGGATAGATGCACAATTCATAGCCTGTCATTGAAAAATGTAGAGGGAAAAGATGTTAAATGTGTACATATTCATGCTCATCAGGAAATAAAATGTTCAAGAAAATTTACATTATAAAATCATAAGCAACTAGAGATAAGGAATACTAGTCACAAATTTGGAATCAGTGAAGACTTCGGCCAAGGGACCATTGACAGAACAAGTTTCTGTTATAGATTGGTATATCCAAGCTATCCTATAATTTGATTGAAACCATCATCCTTGTCAAAGTAATACTGAAAATTTGACCTCCAATCGCATATGCTTTAACATCAAAGCAAGTACTGATTGCACAGTTAAGATGATCGGAGCACATGTATGAAGAAATGTGGTGAGATTGAAAGTAGAGGGGATGTTGTTAGATAGTAATTGCATATCAAACCCCAAATTTTACCTCAATACATTAAAAATCAAGTCCTGCTGGCAGGAATTGAAATACCTACTAAATTTGTGTTCAAGTATTTTTCACACTCATCTAATTGGGAATCAATTATGTGGACTAACTACCACCCTGGGAACATGGGCCTAACCACTCTCTCAAGGATCGTTTTGAAGTTTACTAAAGCTATGGATTTTGGTGTAATAGAAAACCTAAATACGGTATCAGAGCCTTGGCTCAGGTTTGATTCCCTCAGTTGCATTTAAGGGGGGTGTTGGAGTAATTGTCACACTCACCTCATTGGGAATCACCTAAGGTAATTGCCCTCTCAAGGTAATGGTAAAGGTGTGGAAGTTTATTACAGCCTATAGGTTAAGAGGGGGTGTTGGAGTAATTGTCACACTTAACTCATTGGGAATCACTTAAGCTAACTGCCCACTCAAGGTAATGGTAAGGGTGTGGAAGTTTATTACAGCCTATAGGTTTGGGTGTAACGGAAATGGTAAAGGTTTGGAAGTTTACTACGGCCTGCAGGTTTGGGTGTAATGTAAAACCTCAACAAGTCTACTTACTAGAGAAGAAGCCAATGTCCCTGGATGAGTGATCCTGGTCCAGCTAAAATTGAGAAGAAAAAAAACGTTAAAACGAAAAATAAGTTGTTTTATTTTGTTCCTAAAAGCAGCTTTTACAAGCTAGTAGCACTACCAAAGGATTCTCAAGAGTTAGGGGATGAGCTTTTACAGTCCTTCATTAACTTAAAGGACTAATCTAAAACATTTTATAGACACTTGTGTACACTAATCTATGTCTTCTTTGTAGAAGGTTTGGCTCTATGTTAGGGAAAATATCTCTGGTACATCAATTACAGACCTCTTTAATGCATACCCGAGGAATAATTCATGGCATAGATTAAACCTCTCTAGCAAGATTCCCCATAACATAAACCACCACATGGCACCTACCAAGGAACCTGTTCACAAGACTTCCAATGTCAGTTGCCTACCCATCAAAAAACTGTGAGATATTTAATTTGTTAAACAATTTGTTGATATGTTTAATGGACATAATGATAAATGTACCAGACACCTGTTTATATAACTATGAATTACATGAAAACTAAATCTAAGAAGAATATAATAATAAAAAATGATAAATCCAAAACCCACTGAGCTAGGGTCCCCACCTCAACTGCATCTTTTCAAAAGAGTACCATGCACTTCAAAATATCCTGCATTCATATTACATACCATCAGTCATCAGATAACAGAAAATAAAAAACAACAAAACCTCTTAACCTAGGAACATAGTAAGCTGGAAAACATAGTCATCCTTTGAACAGATTCCAGATAACTAAGATCTCTTCCTCTTCAGATCTCCCACAGGTTTTTGAACATCAGAAACCTTAGAACTCGAAATATCTCCACTAGCTACAACAGCTTTCGAGCTGTTAATGGATGGTTTGTTATGTAACGTCGGTCTTCCGACAATTGTCCTAAACAAAAAAACTCTCCCATTTATAAGATTATATCTAATCAATTCTATTTCTTTTAACTCTAACCATTATTTTCCTTTAACCATTCATGTTTCTCCCCCTACTAAATTATATAATATTATAAGGGAATTAATAATTAATATTTTGTCGTGAAAATTTTTATTGGCCGAATGTAACTACTTACTGTAAGATTGATTTTTGTTTTGGCTTTTTTTTTAATTTACACAAAAGATTTATTTTTAATTTTTTAGACACAGATGATGTTTAAAGTAAATTTTTATTCTAATTAAAAAATTCATTGTTGCTGAACATTAATAGATAACTAAAAAATAAAAATAAAAATTATTTTGTAATATTAGAAAATTATTGTTCTAGAGGTTTTATTTTTATTATTGTTTAACTGGTTTTAGTTGGTAAAATTATTAAAATTGATAATTTGATAAATGTTTCTTTTTATAAATAAGTTGGTGGATATTAGTTTGGATATGATTATAGTTGAGAAAACCCTATATTATGATAGACATATTGCAACGTACTCAGCTTGACATATTTTTGCAGGATGCCTACATCTCTTATATGTACTATCTTCAACATCAAGTAATGAATATATATCTTGTCATTTTCAAACGTTGAAAAATCAGTTTTCTCCAGGTGAATTTTCATAGGGGTGGAGTTAATGCAACTTATCCTGTCATTTTTGTTCCAACGTTGTATCTAATAAGATCAGGTCCACTGATTTTATGGTAAATTAAAGAATGAAGATGTTCACAAGTGACAAAAATATCATCTACTATATCATCTAAATTTTCTATGTTTGGTATACATTATAATAATGGCATTACCCACAAACACATGATACCCTCATAACCAATACCTAGTTATCTTCAACCTCAGATAGTTAGTGGTTAAGGGCTTCAAGGGTAAACGGTTAAGTTCCAAGGGATTTAGGGTCAAAGGATTTAGTGGTTAAGGACTTCAGATTTAGGGGATTTAGGTGTTTAAGGGATTAGAAGTTAATTACAATGTTTAAGGGTGAAGTATTAGGGGTTAAGGGTCACAGGTTAAGAGGATAAGGAGTTATGGCTTACAAGGTTCATGGAGTATATCTAGTTAGGGGTTATTTTCTTAATATTTAATGAGTCAAGGGGTTTATGGGTTATGAGTTATGAGTGTAGGGGTTAAGGGATTATTGATTGGGGGTTAAGGGGATATGGAATTCAATGGCTATGGCTTAAGGGCTTATGGTTTGTGATCATTGGACTCCTAATCCCTAACTTATCACCATTATTGGGGGTTCCCCTATCGATTTCTCTCGCTACCTTCCCTCTAGGACCGCTGGCCCCTTATATGAAATCAGGTCCTAAGCCCCCTTCTACTAATTCTCTAATGCTAGGATTATAGATCATAGTAAACCATGTTTGCACCTCTTAATTTTACCCATCCATGCAACCCTTGTGTCCCCTTGACCTGTTATTTCAAATTTCCCAAGGCACAAATCAAATATTTGGATGTATCTTGGATGACTTGTCACATTCCATGACTAGCATAACGCATGAATGGGAATTCCCATCATTTAATAATTTTTTGGAGTGGTTTCATGGAATATTCAAGGGCCACATTTATAGAAAAAGAGAATTTTATAAGTTTATGTTAGATGGATTAAGGACTATATGTTTTTTGACACGGAAAAAATTCCACGTTGCCAACAAGGGGGAATTAATCACCCAATCGTAGGTCCCAAATAGACTTGCTCTCGTTTTTAATGGCTAATCCCAACGGGTTTTAAGGACTATTATAAGGGTTAGGGGAATAATGAGTTAGTGGTTAAGGGATTAGGTATTAGGGGCTTAGGGGTTTGATGAATAAGAAAATAGGGGTTATAGGTTTAGGGTTCAGGGGTTAGGGGTTAGGAGAATAATGAGTTAGTGGTTAAGGGGTTAGGGGTTGGGGGCTTAGGGATTAGAGGATCTAGGCAAATTTTGGGGTTAGGGGAGTAATGATTTAGTGTTCAAGGGATTAGGGATTGTGGTTATGGAGATAATGAGTTATTGGTTAAGGGTTCAGGGATTGGGGGTTAGGGGTTAGGGGATTTAGGTGCATTTATGGGGTAGGGGTCGAATAATGAGTTAGTAGTTAAGGAATTAGGGATTGGGGGCTTAGGGGTTAGGGAATTTAGGCACAATTAGGGGTTAGGTACCTAAATAATGAGTTATTAGTTAAGGGGTTAGAGAGGGGCTACTATCGTTAATAAGTCTGCTCGATATTATGTTTCAATAAATATGTACAATCTGCAATAATTATACAACCAAGCCTGCATAAACCATTTATGATTCATTCCAAATGTGCTTGTATAACCTTGGTCTAGCCTTGAAAACTCCCCAACAGTGAAAAATATCCAAAGGAACCCCAAAATTACATTTTAGAACATGTTTGTGAAGTTTGCACGAATTCTGGTTCAAGTGGGTCACTCACGTCACAGACACCCTCGGCACCCTGAACGAGTTTTTGTACGCGGGTTATCGGGGTCACAGTCTGTACAAGGGTCACCGGGTCATGGCCTACATGAGTATCCTGAATGCATTCGGGTCACGTTCAACCCAACCCAACCCTGAGGAATGACCTTCGTGCCTTCAAACATTGTTCCGCACATCCTGAACACGGACGTGTTGAACGAACCTGAATCGACTTGAATGCGCACGCCATGAACACTATTCTAAACACGTCCTGCGAAAGGACCCCGTGCAGTCACAACTTTGAAAATTTGATACAAGCACCCTCAACCAAAATGACCCAACCCAAATGCGTTTAGGCGGGCACCCTCAACAGAAACTACCCGACCCGAACACGTTTGGGCGGGCACCCTCAACCGAAATGAATTGACCTGAACGGGTTTGGGTGGTCACCCTCAAACGAAATAGAAAAAATCTTGCATGAACATGCACAAGGCACCTATGTGGTCACAAGTTAGCAAATTTGATATGGCCGCCCTCAAATGAAACAACCCAACCCGAATGGGTTTGGGCGGGCGCCCTCAAAAGAAACAACACGGTACACCCGACTGAATGAAGGCACAAGTGATCAGACAACAAACAGGCTGCGTGAATGTGCACAAGGCACTCGTGCGGTCACAACTTAGAAAATTTGATACGACCGCCCTTAAACAAAATGATCCAACCCAACCCGAATGCATTTGGGCAGGCGCCCTCACACGACGCTCTTGACCGAATGAAGGCACAAGGGAGAAAACAGAAAACGGGTCGAAAAAAAAAGCATGAGGCACCCATCTGATCAAACCTTAACAGATTTGATACGTCTGGCCTCAAAAAAATGACCCGAGTCGAATGCATTTGGGCGGGTGCCCTCACACGACATGACACAACATGCATGACCGAATGAAGGTAGAAGGGAGAAAAAAACGAACGGTTCAGACGAAAGTGCAAAAGGCATCCGTGCAATCACAACTTAGAAAATTTGATACGGATGCCCTCAAACAAAATCACCTAACCCGACCCGACCCAAACACGTTTGGGTGGGCACCCTCACACGACACACCCGATCGAATGAAGCAATAAGGGAGAAAATGGCAAACAGGCTGCACAAACGTGCACAAGGCACCCATGCGGTCAGAACTTAGAAAATTTGATACGGCCACCCTCAAACAAAATGAGCCAACCCAAACGCGTTTGGGCAAGCGCCCTCACATGGCATGACACAACGTGTATGACTGAATGAAGGCACAAGGCCGAAGCAACCAGAAAACAGGCCACACAAATGTGCAAAAGGCACCCGTGCAGTCACAACTTAGCAAATTTGAAATGGGTGCCCTCAACCAAAATGACCCAACCCAAATGCGTTTGGGCAAGCGCCCTAAACTAAAATGACCCAACCCTAATGCGTTTAGGCAGGCGCCCTCAATCAAAACGACCTGACTGGAATGGGTTTGGGCGGGCGCCCTCAAATGAAAGGACACGATGGACCTGAGCGAATGAAGGCATGAGGGAGAAAGTGGTAAACAACCCAAAAAAATGTGCACAAGGCACCCGTGTGGTCACAACTTATAAAATTTGATACGACCACCCTCAAATGAAACGAACTGACTGAAACATATTTGGGCGAGCGTGCTCACACAGTGCAACACGACGCTCACGACTGAACAAAGGCACAAGGGAGAAAATTGAAAACGGGTGAACGAACGTGAAAAAGGCATCCATTCTATCACAACTTAGCAAATTTGATACGGCCGCCCTAAAAAAAAATGACCCGACCCGACCCGAACGCGTTTGGTTAGGCGCGCTCACACGGCGTGCTCGACCGAACGAAGGCACAAGGGATAAAATGGAAAACGAGCCACACGAACATGCACAAAGCACCCATGCAGTCACAACTTAGTAAATTTGGTACGGCTGCCCTCGAATGAAATGACCCGACACGAACGCATTTCGGCGGGTGCCCTCACATGATGCAAGACATCGTGCACAATCGAACGAAGGCACAAGGGATCAGAAAATGGAAAACGGGCCATAGGAACGTGCATAGGGCACCTGCGCAGTCACAACTTAGCAAATTTGATATGGGCACCCTCAACCAAAATGACCTGACCCAAATGCATTTGGGAAGGTGCCCTCAACCGAAACAACCCAAACCTAACGCGTTTGGGTTGGCACCCTCAACCAAAATGACCCAACCCAAATGGTTTTGGCCAGGCACCCTCAAATGAAATGACATGCCGCACCCGACCGAACAAAGGCACAAGGGAGCAAATGACAAATGGGCCACACGAACATGCATAAGGCACCTGTGTAGTCACAACTTATAAAATTTGATACGAACACCCTCAAACAAAACAACCTGACCCAAACACGTTTGGGTGGGTACCCTCACATGGAGCAACACAACGCGCATGACCGAACGAAGGCACAGGGGAGCTACCAGCAAGCAGGCCACACGAACGTGCATAGGGCACTAGTGTGGTCACAACTTAGCAAATTTGGTACAAGCACCCTGAACCAAAACGACCTGACCAAAATGGGTTTGGGTGGACACCCTCAAATGAAACGACATGGCATGCCCAACTGAAGGAAGGAACAAGGGATAAAACAGAAAACCGCCTGCACAAACGTGCACAAGGCACCCGTGTGGTCACAAGTTAGCAAATTTGATATGGTCACCCTTTTACGAAACGACCCAACCCAAACACATTTGGGCGGGGACCCTCACACGGTGCGACACGTAGTGCACAACCGAATGAAGGCACAATGGAAAAAATGGAAAACAGGCTGCACAAATGTGAAAAAGGCACCCATGTGGTCACAACATAGAAAATTTGATACGACCACCCTCAAACGACATGACCCGACCCAACTCAAACACATTTGGGAGGGAACCCTGACACGGCATGCCCGACTGAACAAAGGCACAAGGGAGAAAACAAAAAATGGGCCACATGAACATGTAGAAGGCACCCATGCGGTCACAACTTAGCAAATTTGATACAGCTACCCTCAAACGAAACAACCCGACCCAACCAGATATTCTAGGATATAGTATCCCTTTAAAAATCAACAATTACAATTAAAATCTCTGCAACAAGTGTGGAAGAAGATTAAAACTTAACAACGATGGTAATTATTTCTCCTAAGAAATTGAGGAATTTTGAAAATATTGGCGAATTGCATGCTTGAGGACAACTCCACATGGTCTCGAGCAATATGGCCATGCTAAGAGACAAAATCAGACCTTGATAAAAAAAATTGTCAAGCATGAGAGAGAATTTTAGTTTAAACAAAGGATTTTGAGCTGAAGTCTAAAACTAATTATTTGATTAATATGTCAACAATTTCAATTTTGGGTGACATGAAACTAGAGAAAGTTAGAGTGGAAAGAAGCCCTCTCTTGCACATATTAGATTTTTGAAGTGTGAAACATGCATGTATCTAGATAAAGTGGATAATACAAAACTTGACAACCTATTTTAAGAAAATGATTTTGAGTTGAATTAGTTGCTGCAAATATTTATTTAATTAATATGTCATGAATTTCAATTTTGGGTGACATGAAACTAGAGGAAGTCGAAGTGGAAAGTAGCCCTCTCTTACATGTCTTAGGTTTCTGAAGTGTGAAACATGCATGTATGTGGTTAACGTGGATAAGATAGAACTTGACAACATATTGGTCAATTTCCTTGACCCTTTATTGGTTATTCAGAAGGTGTATGAATATGCCACCATTAATATCAAGTTAAACCCTAGTATATCAAGGGCTACAAGTTGTATTTTTCGTCTGAACATCAACATATCACTACAATGCTTACAACCAAGATATTTTTTTTGAGGAGGAGAAATCTTTTGAAGATCAACATCAAGAATCCATTGCAAAAAAAAGAAAGTACAACTTGTGGTGACTCCAGATGAGCATAAATGAATATCTACAATAATTGTTGACTGTGGAAACTATGGAGGAAAAAGATGAAATTCATCTTTCTTTTTCATTCGAGCGAGAGGAAAATCAATGATCAATGAAAATCCAAAATTTTCAAGCTGAGCAAGATCAACCAAATTGGGGGGCAGAGTTTGGGGAACCTTCGTAAGTGAATGGGACCTATGAGATATGGCTACGAGTTTTCAACCGCCCCACAATCCGATATGCAAACAGTAAGCATTGTAGGCATAGGGATAATTAACCCCACACATAGGGATTACATAGGTTTTGTTCCCACGTCACATGCTCATGAGCTGAAATCTCTCTTTACTGTCAATATGTGCATATGCAACAACATGACATCTATTCAATTTTATTGGTTGGGTGGTTCTAAGAACCATGCCAGACATGTAATATTTTCAAATAATGAGGATCACAACATTGCCTTAATCTCCAGGCATTAGGGATTACAGAGGTTTTGTTCACACGCCTCCACCCTTCTAGATTTAGCCCGCAGACATATTCTGGGTTTCTAGAGGAGATCTTCCTCCACCCAATAGCCATGAGGGATTACAAAGGTTTTGGTTCCACACCTCCACCCTTATATTTAATTAGGAACCCTAGATAACCAAGCAATGGCCGTGCTTAATGAAAAGAAAAGGGCTCCAATTCTTGCAGTTCTATCCCACTATTTTCCGAGCCTGAGCTTTGCCATCAACATGCTTGATTTCTTCCCTTTATTTCTTATTTCTTTTCAACGTTCCTCCCTATATTCTTTATTGAAATCCCCTCTATTCCCACTGCACACTCTCTACTTTTCCCCTTGGTTCATTGGAGTGACACCCTATAATTTGTGTTTATGTCGAGTTGGATCATTGGTTCATCACCAAGCATTGTTTCATTACTATGTGTTGTTTGGTATCATAATTTTATTTCAGTGGTGCGCTTCCTATGGTAGTGGCATTGCATAATCCTTCATTGAATATGGTAAAACACCCGGTAAAGAGAAACATAAAGCACATGAATTCATTCGTTATGTTGTGGCACATTAAAACATGTCTGCATATGTGTATACATGAACATATTTGACCCCATCTGAAATCAATAGATATCTAATTTCAAGATGAGTTGTGGAAGAAGACACTCAACTTGAGCATATACCCTTTAGATGTTGAATATGTCATGAGCACAAAAATTTATATCACCATTGTTTCTTGTTAAATCAAATGAAGTCCCCTGAATCGGTGTCAAATCAAGCAAATAATATGTTTACAGCTATTGAGCATAGTCAATATTGTAACCGTAAACATGGATCCTCACATGACCTGACCTGAATCGATTCACTCGAATGCATTTCCTTGGGCACCCTCATAGTATGGAACAACCTGAGCTGACCCGACCTGAACACGTTTCCTTGGGCACCCTCATAGTATGGAACAACCTGAGCTGACCCGACCTGAACACGTTTCCTTGGGCACCATCACACAACCTAACCCGACCTGACTTGCCCAAACGTTGAAGGCATGAGGGAGAAAACAAAAAATGGTTTGCACGAATGTGCAATACAAGGCACACGGGCGGTCACAACTCAACATTTTTAATACGACCATCCTCACACGACCCAACCCAACCCGCCCTGACCCACCCGAACACATTTCCCTAGGTGCCCTCACATGGCCAGAACTGACCCAACCTAACCCGCCCAAATGCATTTCCCTAGGTGCCCTCACACGACCTGACCTGACCCACGTCGACCCACCTGAATGCTTTTCCTTGGGCGCCCTCACACAACACAACCCAACATGACCTGCTTGAACGTGTTTCCTTAGGTTCCCTCACATGACTCGACCCAACCCCACCCGACCCACCCAAACGTGTTTTCCTAGGCGCCCTCACATGACATGACCTGACCCGACCCGCGCGAACAAGTTTCCTTGGACAAACTCACACTACACAACCAGACCTGACCCAACACAACACGAGCGATCACAACTTAGCATTTTTGATATGACCACCCTCACATGACACGACCCCACCCGACCTGACGTGACACGATTGGCCTAAACGTCGAGGGCACAAGGGAGCAAACAGAAAATGGGTCACACGAACATGTAGTACAGGGCATATAGGCAGTTAGCACAACTTAGCATTTTTTATATGGACAACCTCACATGACCGGACCCAACACACCCGAATGCGTTTCTCTGGGTGCCCTCACATGAATCGACCTGACCCGACCCGCCTGATCTGACCCGAACGCATTTTTTGTGGCACCCTCACACGACATGACCCAACCCGCCCGAATGAAGGGCACATGAGGGAGAAAACAGAAAACAGATTGAAAAAATGTACAAAAGAAACACGAGCGGTCACAACTTAGCATTTTTGATACGACCACCAACACATGACCCGACCTGAAATGACCTGCCTGAACGTGATTCGCTGTGTGCCCTCACAAGACCTAACCCGACCCGACCCGACCCACCCAAACACGTTTCCTTGGGTGCCCTCACATGACCCCAGATGACCTAACCCGACCAAACATATTCCTTGGGTAGCTTTCCATGACCCCACTTGATCCGACCCACTTGAACACATTTCCTTGGATGCTCTCATATATAGTACGACATGACCCAACCCGACATGAACACGTTTCCTTGGGCTCCATCACATGAACCAACCTGACTTGACCTTCTCGAACATCGAAGGCACGAGGGAGAAAATGACAAATGAGTCGCATAAACATGCACAAGGCACACATGCAGTCATAACTTAGAATTTTTGATACAACCTGCCTTAGACGATCTCACTCGAACACATTTCCTATCGTGCCCTCACACGGCGCAACCCAACCCACCCAAACCAAGGGCACACGAGGGAGAAAATGGAAAAATGATCACACAAATGTGCACAAGAAACATAATTGGTCACAACTTAGCATTTTTTATGCGACCACCCACACATGACCCAACCCAACCTGACCCGACCCACCTGAACGTGTTTCCTTGGGCCGCCTCACATGACACGACCTGACCAGACTGGACCCAACCCAACCAGCCCAAACGTGTTTCCTTGGGTGCCCTCATAATATGGCATGACTCGACCCGACCCAACTCGACCTGAACGCGTTTCCTTGGGCGGCGTCACACGACTCGACCTGACTCACCCGAATGCGTTTCTCAGGGCATCGTCATGGCACAGCCTGACACGACTCGACCTGGTCGGACATGTTCCTTGGGCACCCTCACATGACCCAACCTGACCTGACCCACTCGAACATGTTTCGTTAGGTGCCCTCACAGTAAAAAATGACCCGACCCAACCCAACCCGAATGCATTTCCTTGGGCACCATCACACGACCCAACCTGATCCAACCCACCTAAACATCAAAGGCACAAGGGAGAAAATATCAAATGGGTCACACGAATGTGCACAAGGTACATGGGTGGTAACAATTAAGCATTTTTATTATGACCTACCTCACATGATTTGACCCGAACGAGTTTCCTGTGGCACCCTCACATGGCACGACCCAACCTACCTGAAGAAAGGGCGCATGAGGGAGAAAATGGAAAAGGGATCGCATAAACATGCACAAGAAACATGGGTGGTCACAACTTAGAATTTTTGATATGACCACCCTCATACGAACCGAACCGACCTGACCCGACCCGCTGGAACGTGTTTCCTTGGGCAGTCTCACATAACACGACCTGACTGGACCGGACCGGACCCACTTGAATGTCTTTCCTTGGGAACCATTACAATATGGTACGAACCGACCTAACCTAACCCGAACGCATTTCCTTGGGTGCCATCACACGACTCGAACCGACCTGTATGAATGTGTTTCCTTGGGCAGCCTCACATGACATGACCCGACTAGACCCAACCCGACCCGCCTGAACACGTTTTCTTGAGTGCCATCACACAACTCAACCCAACCCATACAAACATGTTTCCTTGGGTGGCCTCACATGACACAACCTGACGAGACCCAACTCGACCTGCCCGAATGCGTTTCCTTGGGCGCCCTCATACGACCCGATCACACGACCCGAAAAATTGTTCTTGAACTATAAACCCGATCACATGACCTGGCACATTGTTCCTAAACCCTAAACCTTAAGATTGTTCCTAAACACTAAAATTTTCCTCCTAAACGTCACAATACTGACACTTGTCTCCAAACCATCATAATATTGACACTTGTCTTCAAACTATCGCAATACCAACACTTATCTCCAAATTTCGCAATTCTGACACTTCTCTCTGAAACGTATCAATATTGGCACTTGTCTCAAAACTGTCACAATACTGACACTTTTCTCCAAACATCGCAATTCCCACACTTCTCTCTCAAAATTCGCAATACCAACAGTTGTCTCCAAATTGTCGCAATACTGACACTTATCTCCAAACGTCACAATATTGAAACTTATCTCCAAACATCGCAATACCAACAGTTGTCTCCAAATGTCGGTATGGCGATGTTTGTGGGCGGGATTTGAAAAATTGATAAATATTGGGGAAATTTCTGACAATACGTCAAAAGTGCCAGAACTAAAGTGTTGGAATTTTGACCAAATGTACTAGTGTCTTGTTCAAATCCTTTCAAAGGTAGCCTGTTAGAGTTTTGAAACATCTCATTACAAGAATAAGAAACCTTAATGAAATCAAAATTTTCATTTGATGCATCTTTTTTAAAGGTTTTACTCAAAACATCTCTTTGTTTGATCATCACCAATGTCAAATTCTAACTTGCATTCACTATCCTCTTCATTTCTCCTGCATGTATAAGAAACAAAATTGTCTTCTTCTTATGAGCTCTAACTATGTACTAAGTAACATATTTAAACAAGTCATACTTGTTCTCATGGAGATGAGATACTTCTTTCCTATCGTATAGATAAGAACTTCCCAATACAATACCTGTCTCCAGCGGCACCACATCATGTTTAACTTAATCAAGAAAGTTAGAATTGATGGAAATCTTAGTATGCACTTCCTTGTAACATGCAAGTTTTCATTCTTGCATATCCACCCTAAAGGATAAGGTCCCAGATGTCTAACAGTTTCAAGGTCTAGCTAATTAACCAAGTCTTCGAAAATCAAGTTAGCTTGGGACCACTATCAAAAAGTGTATCAATATTTATACGTTAAGAGACGACTCTAAGATGGAAAAGTTATATTCTTGTATCTTCATCTTGAGTGGCATTATAAAAATTTGAAGAACAAGAGCTTGCCATTTTCTTACCTTTCAAACCCATGGATGTAATCTTTGTCTCATCTTCTGAATATGAACCTGGGTCATGTTAAACTATAGCAACAGTTTTCCCCTTTTATTTGAATTTCAGTTTGTTTGGCTTCAACTTTGGATGAAGTTGCCAACAATGGTCTTAATCATAGCCATTCTTCAAATAATGTTTACATGTGAGTTTTTATTTTTCCCTTTTGAGAGAGCTATTTCTCTTTCCTCTTCCATAAAAATTTCCCTTTCCTTTACCCTCATTATCACTTTTCCAATATATGTACTATTTCCCTCATGCCTCTAAATGTATGGCTTGAACACAAACATCATCTATGTTTATGGGATTAAACATGAGAATAATGTACCTAAGGTATCTTTGAAAACTTCCAATGTAGTTTAACAAAGTTTCTTGAGAATATAAATTAATACCCTAAATAAAATCTCTTCTCTTAAATTCATGAGTATAATCTTGCACATTTTTCCCTTTCAACTATCTAAAAATTTTCCAATCCATTATAGAATTTTTAATGTAAGCTAAGGGATGTAGCTTCATTTTAATGGTGAAAATAAACCTTCAACAAGACATAGATATCTTACTATATTTTTTAATCTCTTATTGAGTCCTTTCTTCCCACCATATAGGTGCAGATCCTTCCATCCTCAAAGAAGCCAATTGAATCTTTATGTCATCTTCATAAAGGTTTAGAATTTTGTATACACCTCCAACTAACATATCCAATTGTCCAATCTTTTTTTATTTGCCTTGCCATTATATATTGGAAACTTAAATTTGACATGAAGTTTGAGTAAGGATGTTTTTCCTCATGTGGTATTTGAGTGAGTATGGGTATTTCTGGATGTGGAAGTGGAAGATGATGTTGGTCATGATGATGAGGATGATGAAGATGTTGGAGATGGATGTGGCTTTCCTCCATTATCATTTGAACTTTTCTCTTCATCCTTGTTATCATCTTACATTCCTTCTCCATGTGGAGGCTTAAAACCTTCTCCTGCCATCCCAACAGTAAATGCATCAAAAATAATTTTAATCATCATGTTTATGTCATTGAAGTCTCTCTTGACATAATCCAATTCTAAATGAACTTAAGTTACTCCAACACCTAAAATTTTGGGTATGGATTAAAGCTCAACTTCTGGTGCTTTTACCTCTTCAATCAACTGAGCTTCTGGTGCAAATTGAACCACTTCAATCTCAGCTTCTTGAGGTAAAAATTGATGTGCTTCAAGTTTATTTGTGACTGAAAATTTTAGTGGAGATGGTGCCCTTATGGCTCTTTTTCTTCTGGTCCTAATCTCAAGACTTGCAACCAACAATTTCCCTTCACCTCTCTGCAATTTTAACCTTGTTAGCATCACAAATTTGAAACCATTAAAACCCTACTTCCATAAACATCTAGTAACTATCAAGAAACTAACCTTTCCGTTCAACTAGGCTCTAATACCAGCTTGATATGAGTATGAATGTTAGCTTTGTTGTGCTAATTTCACCTTCAGATTTAAAATTTATTTTTTGATCCTATGCTTTATGTGCATAGTTTTCATTTTTTTTTATGTGTGTAAAACATGTAAATTAGATGATTTTTATGAGTGAATTCAAGAGAATAAATCATGAAATAAATATGCTGAAAAAAAAAAAAAACATCACAATTGATCCATCAACACACAGTTTTGATGAAGAAGTTAACCAATCCTAAGCTACATCTCCTTGGTCCAACTCATAGGGATGTCACTAAATTAACCTATGGCATAGCATGTGTGTTCATGGCATACTAAAAAATACCTTTAATTTGGCTACATATTGGAAAATATATCTAAAAATTGCTTTATTTAACCCCCTACCAATACAAAACCATTACATTTTTCCAATTTAAAAAAAACCCTAATTTCACTAGATATTGTAGGTATCGATTTTTTCATTAACAATTTTTATACCCCTTTATATTTATATCCTTAACATAATGACATGATGCCTCTCTTATGACCCCACATCCATTATACAATTAACCTTTCTTCTTGTGATATACATAAGAGATGCATATTAGTATTCCCACAATGTCATTACTCAATCCACACTCAAGCACATCTCCCTATGATTTTTGGAATTTAATGGTATAAGGCAATGTGAATGATCCCTCATGCATTCAATTATCCCTCATTCACTCAATGATCCCACATGCTCTCTCCCTTGCCAAACCCGCAAAACACCAACTTTTTGCAATGTCAATGATCCCTTAGTTGTTGCAATGTGAATCCCTCAGTTGTTGCAATGTGAATGATCCCTCATGTGCTTAATGAAACCTCATGCACTCTCCATTGCCAAACTTGCAAAACATGATCTCGTTGCAATGAGAATTCGTCAGTTTTTGTGATGTGAATCACTCAGTTGCTACAATAAAAATGACCCCTCCTGCGCTCTCCCTTGCCAGACCTACAAAACAAGCTTGCTTGGCCCAAAAAATAAAAAAACAATATCATAAATTATTGATATTTCTTATATAATAAAAAAAACCCCACTAACCCTTAGTTATATAGCCAATATAATGCTTTGGGTTTTTCTAATTTTTGTTACCCCAATATGAATGCACATGTCATAATATTGCTTTGTCAGTGACCCTCTCATGGTCCAACTTCCATGACTTGGGCCTCTGTATTAGCTCAAACGTGGAAAAAAAATTGTTTACATTCACCTACAACTCCTAAAACATGCTTCGATGAGTCCATAATGTCCAAATCTATCAGAAATGACTCTTCCTTCTCCAAATTTGGTCTTCAGATGATATAGGCATGGTCTTCCCTACTAGTGGCCCTATGCTTCTTTCTTCTTCAAAGTGACAATTTTATTTTTTTATAGGTGCTCCTCTGCCTTTGCAACATGTACCAATGGATTCAGAACATTCAAATTTGATAGGAATGACTCTTTCTGAGCCAAAATTGGTCGAAAATTGCTCCGAATATGGTCAAAACCATTTTCCCTAGTAAGCTGCCTGTAAAACTCTAGAGGACTCAGGTTAGCCCCACCAAAGTTGGAGCAGCTCTGAAGTTACAGATACTATCGAAAATCCTACCATATTAATATGTGAGTTAGTTAATTCTAAATGATGGATTAAATGGGAGAATTGTGTTTTAAATCCAGATAAGAGCGGATTAAGTTAACCTGGATTTACAAATTCATTAGCACTTAGAAATAGTCATTAGGGTATTAACCCCACATTTAACACATTAATCCCCATGCATTATAATCTCCACTTTGCTCCAGTCTTGTGGCTTGGTATCATGGGGAGGGGGTTGGCCCCTCTAAAACCCTACTGCAGAAACCATGTAACAATAAATATATGTTGGGTGCTATAACTGTTAAGAACTTGTGCTGTGGTGTATTGGAATAGAGCGTTGGTGGTTTGGGGAGGTCGTGAGGTCGAGTCCCGACCTCTGGCCAGTTTCGATGTAAACATTTTGTGCTCGAATACCATAGTTAACAACTTCGGTATTTTAATAAAATGTGCCCGCTCTAGGTATTAACCAGCCTTCGGACTTTGGTTTAATTACAAATGTGCCCATAAAATATAACTTCAGAATTTAACCAAAGTTTAACAATTAATATGCACCAAAGTCACCATATATTTCGAATTTTGGTAATATGAATAAATGTCACCCATCATGTAATATAACTCGACCATTACAATGATATTCAAATTTTGACCCATAGTTAAAAATAATGTAATTCGACCATTGGATGAGGTGCACGAGAGGGGGCATGTCATGGCCCCTGGTTGCACCACATGTCAACTTCTGGTTGGGGTGTCCCTCAACCATATATAAAAAAATTTCTCATTCAACCTTAGGAGCACATTGTAAAAAAAATTTCACCTTCAAACCAAACTGGCGAAACCTAGAGTGACACTTGTCATAGTCTAATTTGGTGAAACTAAAGAATATTCCTAGAATATACCCTGTATGTTGACTGGGCTGTCATGTCATCAACTTGTCACTGTTCTGCAAATTTTTAGCTGTTTAGGGAAACAAACAGGAGGCTTTTTCTTCTTGATCCAGACTTTTTTTCGACAAAATGAATTATTTGATGTTCTCGGCGATCAGCTCTTCGTTGTCACTCAGTTTCCAATCATTCTGGGGACTTTAATTTTTGAGCTTTTACACTAAAAAATCGATCATTCTTTCCTAATATAAGCCTTTTGGACCCTGAAATACCTTTTATTTCTAGTTATGTGGGTGAGGGTACGGTTCCCTCACCCTTCCAGTCTCAATCCATTGAAATTTTCCCATTTTCATCAATAGGAGATTTTTACGAAAACATAACTTTTTCCTTGACTCTTGTGACCTTATCGTGTTTCCATTGACACTGTCATGCTGCAATTTCCATGAATTTTCTTTGTAGTAATCTATTCTTGTAGAAACCATCTTGTTCCTACTTTGGTCAATAATAAAAGGAAACTTAAAAATTGTCTCACCTTGCACACTATCGCCATGGTGATTCTTTGCTACTCTTGCATTGTGCTTGTGTCGAATCTTGACCAAGTATCTTCGTCATTGCCATGTACCCTTTGGAAACCAAAAAAAATAATGTGTAACCCATGCATTCTTTTTCAAGCTTGTTTTTCACTTTCTCTTTGATCTTTGCACTCTATGGCACGGACATGTTGTTTCCAACACTTCTCAACACTGATGTTGACTGTTGAAAATATGTCACATCTTGTTCACCTCCTTTCAAAGGAAACCTATTAGAGTCCTGAAACATTGGATTACAAGCATGAGAAACCTTAATGAAATCAACTCGTTCAATTGATGCATCTTTTTGGAAGGTCCGATTCAAAACATCTCTTTGTTTGATCATAAAAAACGTCAAATTCTAACTTGCGTTCACTAGCCTCTTCATTTCTCCTGCATGTATAAGAGACAAACTTGGATTCTTCTTATGCACTCTAACTATGTCATTAATACCATATTTAAACAAGTGATACTTATTCTCATGCCAATGAAATACTACTTTCCTATCATATAGATAAGGACTTCCCAATAGAATAATTGATATCTCAAGCGACACCATGTCAAGTTCAAATTCATCAATAAAGTTTGAATTGATGGAAAATATTAGTATGCACTTCCTTGTAAGCTACAAGTTTTCATTCTTTCATATCAACCCTAAAGGATAAGGTCTTGGATGTATAACCGTTTCAAGATCTAGCTGCTTAACCAAGTCTTCGAAAATCAAGTTAGCTTGTTACCCACCATCACTGAATCTGAACCTAAGTCATGTTCAAATATAGCAACAATTTTCCCCTTTTTTTTGTCTTTCAATTTATTTCGCTTTAACTCTAGATGAAGTTTCCAACAATGGTCTTCATCATGTCCATTCTTTAGACAATATTTACATGTGAATTTTTGTTTATCTATTTTGACATAATTTTATCATTCTCCTCTTCCATAAAACTTTCCCTTTCCTTTACCCTCATTATCACTTTTCTCATCTATGTTATGTTTCCCTCTTACTTATAAATGTGTGGCTTGAACACAAACCTCATCTATTTTTGTGGGATTAAACATGAGAATAGTGTGCTTAAGGTAATTGTGCAAGCCCCCAATGTAATCTAACAAAGTTTCTTGAGAATATAAATTAATACCCAACATAAGAGCTCGTTCTAAATTCATGAGTATAATATTGCACACTTTGACCTTTCAACTGTATAAACTATTTCCAATCCATAATAGCCTTTTCCATATAAGCTAATGGATAGAATTTCCTTTTAATGGCAGCAATAAAATTTGACCAAGACATAGATATATTACCGTAGTTTTTAATCCCTTCTTGACTCCTTGATTCACACCATACAAGTGCAGATCCTTCCATCCTCAAAGAATATAATTGAATATTTATGTCATCTTCATCAAGGTGATGAATTCTGCAATACACCTCAAATTGACGTATCCAATTGTCCAATATTTTTGCATTTACCTCTCCATTATATATTGAAAGCTCAAATCTGACATTAATTTTGAGTAACAGTGTTTTTCCTCTTGTTGTCTTTGAGTTAATATCGGTAGTTTTGGATGTGGAAGTGGAAGATGATCAGTACAAGGAAAAGACCCTCTAGTGGAGGTTATAAAGGAGGTTTATAGTGTTATAAAACTGGCCAAAATTGTCAAAAAAACATATGCTCCACATCCATTTTTGGTAACGGAGGTTTTGGCGGAGATTTTAACAAAATTTGAACACAAACAAAAAAGATGGGCGGCCGGAGGTTATTACATATGTTTTTCCATCAGTGCTCTTATCAGGTTTGAACGTACTAGTGCGTATCAGTAGAGAGCGCACCGGGGTGGTCTAAGGAGAATGCGTCGGGCCGTTAAGGAAAACAATAACACCGAGCCTGGTGTTGGTGATACAATGCACGGGGCCGTTCTAATTGGTCTTGGGATTTGAGCGATGCCCATAGGTCGTATAAGCGCACCTGTGCGTGTATCTTTATGAGGCACTGGTGCTTCGTATCACAGAAAGGAACCAAGATTTATAATTGGTATCGGTATTCATGCAGTGCACATGGCATCTACAAATGCACCGGTGCTTATAGATACATAAATGCCCCGGTGCGTAGTATCACACAAACACACCAATATTTATAACTGGAATTAGTATTAGTGTGGTGCCCATAGAATCATGAACGTACCGGTGAATATAGAGACATAAACGCAAAGGGTCCCATTTTGTTTTTTTTTAGAAAAATCCACCTCCGACAGTCCAATTATTGTGATTGTTTTAAATTCATTATTCATCAAAAGTCGACACATATTATAACAATATTCATATTAATTACATTTTTATTAATGCATTTGAATGTGTTGTTTAAATTAATTTGTTATATCATATCAGAATTATTGTGGTTTTTTAAAATTCATTATTCATCAAAATTGGACACATATATATAATCTTATAACAATATTCATATGAATTAAAATTTTATTAGTGCATTTGAGAACGACAAAGGAGAACGCAATAGCGACAATGGAGAATGCAATAGAATAAATTAACACAAATATTATGATTATATATATATATATATAAGACAATCTTTATCATACAAAATGGGACAATTTTTTGTATCCCTTTGTCTTTCAATTGGGACACTATGTCCATTAAATTAAACAAAATGTCTGATTTCACAGACATATTTCAAAAAATAAAATGCCTTGCTTTGATATCCAACATAGTGATCATCATTCTTCGCTTCAACTGCTATCACTGCCAGAGCTACTTCCATGACTTCGGTTATTTTCAAGAATATTGTGTTCATAGCATTGATTGTTTTCTTCTTATTCATTTTCCATCTACAAACATAAAAATAAACTGAAATGAGTGTATATACATTGGTGAGAATAATGAAAGTTCCAATATCAAATAATATACATCAATGTAAATTGAAAAGAAAAATGATGTACCATAGCAACATTTGACTCATAAACTATACACATTCTTTCAAAACCATGTACCATGCCATCTTTCAAAATTTCATCTATTGGTGCAGTTCCATACTTTGTTTCCTGCAAGTTTTATACCCCATAACAAATCATATATTTAATATAAAATATTTTTTTGTTCTATTAATTATAGAAAAAGCTAATTAAAACAAGATCTATATATTCTTACCAATTCCACAATTAAATTATGATATGCCAACATATACTCACAACCCATATTTAACCCAATTTCAATCAATTCGTTTGTTGATTCTTCCTTGTATGTTAGCACCTGTTTGAAGACATTCAATGATGGTTTTTGTAAAACTTAAAAAATACAAAAATGAAATCTAGTTAAGTTGTTATAAGGAAGTAACAACTACTCACAAACTTAGAGATCAACCATGTTATTCCTTGTCTTTTTTTATGTGCTGAATGGGTTCCATTTTCTTTTCTTTTCTTCAAGAAAATTCTTGCAAATTAATATTTAATGCTAAATTGTTTATTTATTGTACCTAATGATCAAAAAATTTAATGATTACATATTACATTTGAATCACATTGTTCTATTCATTCCACTAGATCCCTCAAACTTTTGTAAAAAAAATTCCCCATTTCGTTAACTTCCAGTACACTCGAGATGAGCCAAGGAGCAATTCTTTTTCATTTGCATGTTCTATTTTTTTTCTTTTCTTAGAACAACATTCCTTTTCTGAGTTGTTGGTCCATGTAGAAAATTAAACAGATTTGAATTATTAGAGTGTTTGACACATGTTATCTAATAATTTTAAGTATATTAATAATGATAATTAAAAAAGAAACTCATATTGGATCGATAGTATTGCTTCACTCACCTGATTCATCTTTTTGCAATTTTTACATTAAAATTTTATGCTTTTTTGGTCGTATATAAAAAATAATCATATCAAGCTTCATCATAATTTTTGTGGCTCTGCATGATACATATTAAACAATACATATTAGCTAAAGTTACATAGTTCAAAAATAATATTTTCTATGAAGAATTTACAAAGAACTTGCCTTTTTTACTTTTCTTGATGTGTTAACAGTATTTTTGTTACTTGATATCTTGTCAGTCATTTATTTATCAATCTAAAATCTGTAGCATATCATTACTTAATATATTTATAAATAAATTCTCAAATTTTCAGTTAGAAAATAAATCTCAAGACACCAGTGGGCCTTTCATGAAATCTGCATCACCGTCGGTGCATGGATATATTAACAACGCACTGCCAAACAGTATAATATGTGGTACGATGCATTCAATATTATAAATCCACTGCAAAAATAGTGTAATAAACATAACAGTGGGTGGGGTATTATAAACGCACCACAAAAACGGTGTAATACACTATACGGTGCTTTCCTAGTTAAAGAGAGCATCGGTGCCCTATTTCAGATTTGGCACACGGATATAAACAAATGTTTTCAAATTTTTACGACACAGAACTTGCGCGATGCACTGTAATAATATAGAGCACCGGTGCGGTGGAGTATGCAGGGCGCACTGATAAAGAAAAATCCATTTTTTCAAAAATTTACGCAATTGCCGAATGAATTGGGATCTGACTACACAAGTCATCCCGTGGGTTGGACATCAATATAAAATGAAAAACCTAATTATGAAATCACAGAAATAGGGAGAAGAAAGGTAAAAAATAAATAAATAAATGGTTCAGGGTAAAAATGGATAAAACTACAGGAAAAAATAAAAAACTGCAGAAAAAAGTAAAAAAAAAAGAATTAAATTTAATCACGAAATGGTTTAAAATTCTATGATAAAGGACTTGAATCACCAGAGTTTTGGTTTTTGATTTCTGAATACTTCTGTTGGAACGTATTTCGCCATCCACAGTGCCCTCGTGCTCTCTTGCTCCAAGTCTGTCTCCAACAAAAATGTGACTGAAAATTTTTAGCAAAAATAGCGAAATAATGAGAAGTCTTTAGTATTTAAAGAATTATTTTATCGAATTAGATTTTCGAAAATATTTTTCCGCCCATTTTTCAAATTGCCACTTTTTTTTTTAACTTAAACAAAACAGAGTTGCATTTTTTTTATTTACATTTATTCATTTCCGGTGTGCTTAAATGTGATGCAACAGTGTGTTTTATTAATACTACGCACCGGGGCCTGTTAGGATAATAAGGTCATTGGACTTTTTAAAGTTTTTTTTTTTAATTTTAATTTTTTTTTAATTTTTTTTATTTTTTTATGTAAGATAATAAAAAATAATGATAATTATAAAGTACATGAATTTATTTTCATTATTTCCTAAACTTTATGTTATAAAAATTCATATTATTCTAGATTTGTTATTTTACAATTATTTGCAAATTCAAAAATTTAAATATTTTAATAAAATCATTTCACATTAATAGAATTAAAATTTTCAGATTAATAGAATTAAAATTTTACAAATTAATATTTTACATACAATTACATTAACTAAAATTACAACTACAATTAGAATTAAAATTACAATTACAATTTTAATTTTACATACAATTACATTTACAATTACAATTACAATTTTACAAATATTTTACAGACAATTCAATTAAAATTACACTTACAAATACAATTACATTTACAATTTTACATAGAAGTACATTTACATTTACAATTACAATTTTACAAATATTTTACATACAATTCAATTAAAATTACAATTACAAATACAATTACAATCATTTCACAATAAATTAAATATTACAATTACAATTAAAATGTTACATTAATAAATATTTTACATACAATTACACTTAAAATTACAAATAGTGCAAATACAAATACAATTTTACAATTTTACATAGAATTAAAATTTAATTACAATTACATTCACGACATAATATTTAATAAATATCATGGTCATTTAATAATATTAAATTAATTAATAAACATCATCACGATCATGATAACCATCGTAAAAACATCATATTCGACTAATAAACACATTCAATTAACATCAAATTAACATTATATATTAACATCATCATAACACAAGCATCAAATATACATCTCAATATAATGTCAAATAACTCATGTGCCTATCACATATACACATCGTTTTGCAAGCTAAACATTAAATGAACATATCTAACATGACTAACAATATGCACCACATCATAATGATCATGAACATGAAAATTAAGTACAACTGCAATAATATATATATATATATAACTGAATAATGTTAAAAATATACAACTGTAATATAAATCATGTCATGGATCAAGCGCTAGTGGTAGTATAACAATATCAATAACACTAGTAGAAGTGGATGCGGCCTTCTCAGTAACGCTGGGTGTAGCCTCGATAGTCGATGGTTGACTAGCCTGCTCATGATCATGATGATCACTAGTACTGATGGATGCATCCGCTGGTGGTAGTACAACATGATCAATATGAGGCGCAGTGGTAGTGGAGGCGGCCTGCTCAGTCAATAGTACTGCAGCCTCAACAGTCGATGGTCCAGCCTTCTCATGATGATCATGACTAGTACTCATCGTGGATGCTGCAGGCTGCTGACTGGACGTGGCCGATCGTCTAGCCTCATCTCCATGATGACTGGTGTCAGATGTTGGTAGTGTAGCCTCATGCTGATCATCAGGTGTGCCGTCAGGTGAACGTTCACGAGATGCATCTAAGTGGCTGCTGGCAGACTGTCCATCGTCATGTGTTGCAGATCGACTACACCTATAGCTATGGAAAATCCTCCTAAATCATGTAACAGTTGTTGTATCTCCTATGGCATGCCGCATCAGGCAGTACATGTCACGTGTCATGCCTCTCCACATCCGTATCAATCTATCATTGCCCTGTATCTCTCTATAATGAGTGGGCCTGATGCCCGCATCTGAAATCAATCCACAGAGTTGGCTGCCCAACTCCATCCGGTATTTGGTCTTCAGTCGACCATGCCTAGCAAAAGGCGGTACTGGTGCACCATGAGGTGCATGAGGATCAGCACGTCTCTTTGCTGCGCCACCGACCTCATCCTAATCTAGCGCATCATCCATCTCCGGATCGTAATCATCAGGATCGACACCTGGATCATGTCGTGGATCGGGCATCTCATCGCCATCAAAATACCCAATGTCTACAAAATATATACAAGTACACAACAATAATTAGACAATTTCATTACATAATTTAATAAAAAAAAATTAAAGAACATGTTAGAATAAATATAAATAAAACAGTAATATTACCTCTATCATCCAACGGCTCATCAAGAGTGAAGAGAATGTTGGGAAACCCTCGCTAATCTAGTCCATCCTAAGGACATGGGACCATAATGAAGGGATGCAGCTTGCCAACGCTGGCTAGTAAGTCTAGTGAATTATGTGATATCCTCGGTGGAAACATAGTGTCTCCCCCCTTGGGCATCATCTACCCCGACTTGCACATTCAAGAGTGAAACATGGGCCTACGAGGGTGTCGAACAAAACTAGGTCTCATCTCCGGAAACCTCTCAAAAAATAAACAAAACAACTCTGAAGAAAAAGGTAAGTTGACCCTCCCTTGTGCATGAGCATGACATCTCTCTAAGGCCGTACAAAACTATCGCAAAAAAATGGCAGACCACTTGACAAGTCAAGGATATTGTACTAAAGAATCAATGTGATATAAAAGTAAGCAAATAATGTGTTGCCCATCATTGGTGTTGTGCGAAATGATCGAAGTGATAATAGAGAGGCACTCCACGTCCTATCTACCAAAAGCACCTATACGTAATTGACCTCTAGGTACCTGAAACTATGAAGGAGACAGTACATGTGCTCCGATGTATCTTTGCGAGTAAACTAACTTACTCACTGCTACACAACTAGGTGGCACATCTGGGAATGAGAGGAAATCCACCCCTCTCCTCGATAGTCCTGGAATAAAATAAATTTCCTCCTAAGTGGGTGTGTACCACTGGTCAGGACCAACCTGAAAATCCTGTCGGTGGGCATGCCACCTACCGATAAGATGTCTCAGAAGCACACTAAGGGCCTTTAGGCTAGAAATAGCCTCCTCATAGAACTTGAGGAGGCCTACCTGCTTAAGGATCACCTGGGTATTTGAAGTAATGGGGTGAGGGCATCCATCTATCTCCTTCTCTCTCGCCTCCCATTGGCGAGTCATGCCATAATGTTTTGCTTATTGTTCTTGTTGTTGTTCGCATTCTCTCTAAATCATTTCCATATTAAATAATTTTTTTTTATTAAAACATAAATGTATTTAAAAATATACATATATAATTTTTTTTGACAAAAAAACATACATACAAGTCGGTGCTCCATAAAAATGGTCTCGCACCGGTGTTGATGCATTCTAATATTTTAGCGCACCATCCTTAGGGCCGCTAATGAAATAGACCCCACCAGCTTTGGTGCCGATGTCTATTTTTCAAGCACCGCGGACTGTATATAATTCAAAATACATGTGCGCTGACTGAAATATGTGCCCCAGCACGTATAGTCATGTCAGCACACCGACTTCATGACAATGACATAGTTGACGGTGCAGTCTTTTACCCGACCGCATCGTTGACCCTCTAGGAATGCAAAATATGGTGCGCTAGCATAAACTGGGGCAGAAAATGCAGTCAACACACCACACTATGATTGCCAGGGTCAATAGTATGCCTAGATAAATGAGCGCACCGCCTTTTTATTTTTTATTTTTAATTTAAAATTACTTGGGGTGCCTTTCGGCACCGCCCCAGAAATGGTGCAGTTACCATTAGCACTGGTAGCAGTGCTACCTATAAATTTTACAGGTGGCACCTCTACCGGTGCGAGCCGAATAGCTCAAGCGCACCGCGCAACATTTTTTTTTTTAATAGTTATTTTTAAGTTTATTTCAATATCTAATCCAGTAAAAGGCTTAATTCTAGAAAAATAAGAGAAATACCTGTACATTTTGCGGTCGAGGAGGCATATTGGTTGTAAAATTTGGAAAATAAAATTTTCCCACTGTTTTTCAAAATGCAAGCTGCAGATTGCTTGGCAATGCAGAGTATCAGTGTGTGCAATGGGTTCAATGAGAGAACCGATGGCAGGGCGGCTCAGAAATAAGGAAATAGCACCAGGGCTTGAGACCTATGGAGCACTGAGGAAAGTGAATAATGAATTTTTTTGGCCGTAATTTGTTTTTATCAACTCTGTGTCGGTGCGCAAGGTTTTATAAGTGCACCGGTGCGATTAAATAAAACCGCATCGGGCGGTATCAATTTTGGCACATTTTTTATAACACGCCAGGGAATTTCCCTAATCGTGCACTGGGATGTTTCAATTTCGGTGCAAAAATTTGATGATGCACCGGGGCGGCGTAACGGTAAAGCACCGGTGCATAAAATTCGTAAAGCACAGGTTTTTTGGACTTAATTTTTTTTTTATATAGTGGTATTCCAGTGCATGCTGTTTCTGGCGCACCGATGCTCTTAGAGAAGAACACACTGGTTCATTTCTATTTTGGTGCGGTGTTTTATGGTGCACTAGCGCGGAAGAGTATCGATGCCCCGGTGCGTTATAGTAATTGGACACCCCGACGGTTTCTACTTTGTGCACGTTGTCTAGTGTGCCAATGTTCAGTGCGCACCGGTGCGTTCTATGGTATCGTGTGTACCAATAATTGTTAGGTCAAGAGCACTGGAAAACTGAGAAATCCAAGTTTTTTGTTGTTTAATTTAACCCTTTACCGGTGCATGTTATTTATAGGTACACCAGTATTATTTGCTACAAATGCACCGGTCAGTTTGTGTTTTGGTGCACCTTTTATGATGCACCAATGCGGTTTCTGTCTACTGCACCACGTGTTCTCGGTGTCGGCGTTGTCTTTTATAATGCATTAGTGCAGAAGAGTTGTGAGGCACTGGTGCTCTATTATATTATGATGCACCGGGCATGTGTGTATTGAGTGCATGGTGTCTGGTGTGCCAATGATTTTGGATACATGGTGCGTCCTTTGTTTAGAGCATCAGGGTGAGTTTTAACGATAACAACACTGACAGGAAAATATCCACAAAACCCTCCGCCCTCCAACCTCCTCTAGTAACCTTTGCTAGAAATGGATGTATGGGGTATTTGTCTTTGTGGTTCCTAAAAAACATCTGCTAGAGGGTCTTTTCCTTGTAGTGGATGTTGATGGTTATGATGAGGATGATGAATATGGTGGATATGGAGGTGGCTTTCCTCCACTACCCTTTGAACTCTTCTCTTAATCCCTCTTATCATTTTAATTTCCTTCTCCATGTGGAGGCTTAGAACCCTCTCCTACCATCTAAGTAGTAAATGCATCAAACATAATTTTAACCATCCTCTTTATTTCAGTGAAGACTCTCTTGACATCATCCTCTTCTCAATTACCTTCAGTTACTCCAACAGCTGACATGATGTCTATGGATTCGAGCTTAGCTTCTGGTGCTTGTACCTCTTCAATCAACTCAACTTCTGGTTCAACTTGCACCTCTTCAATATCATATTCTTGAGATAAAACTTGAGGTGATTTAGGTACAGTTCTGAGTGAAACATTGGGTGGAGATTATGACAGTCCCCTAATTAGATCTAATATTAATTATGACTAATATCTTTTTAATCATCTGAAATGGTGTTCATAAGCATATAAAACATAGTAACAAAAAAATCATGATGATACAAGAGTATCTACATTCCCTTGTTGGTACTCTAGTAATAAGCATATAAATAGTAATCCTAGTCATATAGGTCATTTCATCCCATTGATATCATCCTTATGACAAACCATTGTCAATAAGTAGTAACATTCATTACTATATAAAGCCATATGATTGGAACATATTTACATAAGTCACGTGTTTAAGCTTATATGGTATTCAATCTAAGCTTGATGCATACTCGACATGCTAGTGATCTCAAAGTTACATATGTTGTGAGCTTACCTTTTTTATTAGGATTTACCTACGTTAATGTCCCTGTTTCATATATCCCATCCCCACTTAGTAATAAAAAGATAAATACTAAACCCTATAGATCAAGAACAGGAAAGTACCTTTGGTAAAGATCATCATAATATTCTTTTAGAGAGGAGCTACTCGTACATTATTGTTGCTTTCTATTCTATTTTTCACTACTCTCCCTTACTGTAACCACCTTTCTGCACTATTTTTCGACTTGGCCTAGGTTATCACTTATTAGGAGGCCTTTCCATCCCACACTTGAAGAAGGGTTTTTCGGGTTCTGATAATAATAGAAAACCTCCTGCTCAACTAGGACTGGATTTCCTGGAGGTCCCATTGGAAAATTCACATTGGAAAAGATACTGTAATAATTTGTTCAAAGTATGCCTCTCTGTTTTCATGGAAATTTACATTACATCAATATTCCCATCTGGATGGTGAATATTTACTTGACAACCTCATGCTATCAATCAGTGTCAATAGAATGACAAGTTTTTTCTTACACCAAAATCCCATGCTCACTACAGTTAAAAGATTTAGTATAATACCCTGATTTTGTGGTTCCAACTTCTTGCTACAACAAGGGATATCTAGCTCCTTCGTTAATTTAAAATTTCAATTCCATGAATCCATAATCTAGTTTCATAACTAGTAAGTAACTTTATTTTTCCGTGGTTCACTAACTTATAGAGATCATTTTCCATCTTCATAAACTCCTCTCTTTCAGTCAATTAACCCTCTTTCATTGAGTTTGAATAGTTTTGTGCATTGATCAGCTTTATCATCTTCACAAACAATTCTGTAAACAAATCTTGATTCTCCTCTCTTGCCCCATGATATTTGAATATGTTTTATACTATTTATTGCAAGGTAGTGACACACTAAAAATTGAAACATAAAGGATGATCACTACAAGGGATCGATACTCAAAAGCCTAAAATGTGAAAATTGTAACCTTTTTACAGGGAAATAACTACTACAAAAATTGAGATAGCTTGGCTAGACATGAATAATGGAAACGCTCAAACCAAATTGTTTATGTATGTTGAATAGAGTCACAATAACTTTCAATTATCTACATAAATATATATTAAATAAGTTTTATTATACACTTACATGTTTGTTCAACATGGTATTTTCATTGATATTTTCCGATCACAACTAATTGATGAAGGTGAATTAACATCGAATCATTTTTGGAATGAATTTATTTTGTAGATTTTGTCGGTGAGGTCCATCAATGACTTGGACTAGCAACGATGGGCACACAAGTATGCCCTCCCAACATGGGAACAATACAATGAAACTTCATCTAGTGATTAATGTTCCATTGAGGGCACTGAAAGGATTATGGAACAAAAATGCTTTCATGGGGATTGCGAGCTTGGGAATTGCATTTATAGATGACCTCCTAGGCATGGAACTATGGAATTTTACATTTCATTACACAATATCTCACCCAAGGTTACAATTACAAGTCACAAAGCTTGGAAACCAATATTGAGTGATGAGATACATGTAGGGCATACAATTGAACATCGACATCATAAACCCTAAATCAAGGAATATGGGTGTCAATTCTCAGAATTATAACCCAAACCTAGTGAAAAACCAATTTTTCTAGTTGGTGACAAGGGTTAGTTAAGTGGTTTGGATAAGTTTTCTAAGGTTTATAAAGATTTTAAACATTCATCAAGTTTAGGGTTTTATGTAATTGTTTTATGGAATTATGATCCTTTACATCGTCAAAATGCAAGTTCATTTTTCATTTTTAGAGGCATTCTTTTCAGTAGCATTGTACCAACAATGTAATGGTGGGATCTTGGTAGGCCTCAATGGTCCAAGTAACACCTTGTTTATGATGCAAAAGAGAGGTAGTGATGGAGATCCATGAGATTATATTTATTTTTTCATGTTGAATTTTTTTCATGTACTTCGAGGTGTGGTTTGTTGTTGCATTCACATATTTGGTTGAACTATGGCACATGTGGCAACACTTAATCATTTTTTGCATTTGCGAAAAAATATTTTCATGCATGTTTCTCCATTTAATAATTAATTTGGGGTATATTTATAGTTATGAGGCTTAATTTACATATATTGAGGAAATATGGACCCAATGGCGTGGTAAACTAGCATGATTAGAGACATGAACAGAAGTGGCCTACCTTATGGCATAATTAAATTTTAAATGCACAAGAGAAGAGGTGTGCTCCATTTAAGAAAAGCATCTGAGTCACTTTCAAGAAAAATATGGTACATGATCCTATGGTGTTCCAATTCGAGAGAAGTTATGGAATATTTCATGAACACATGGACATAAATGCTTCTAGGACCTTCTCTGCACACCTATTCAAAGCATACACTCCAAGTTTTTTTTTTTTGCATATAATGGCATTAGCAAAGAATAAGGGCCCATAGGAAGAGAATTTTTTTATTCTAGGAACATATTATATGGGAAAGGGTTTCTAGAAAATTCCATGAATATTATGTTCATCAGCTATTTAGGAACGGATCCTATAAAAAAGAGGCTTCATATGATTTGTGAAGTATGGTTTTCAGTTGGAAGAAAGTATCTCAGATCATGGTATGGTTGTTACAGTTCTCTGGGTTAGATTTGGAAGCAGTCGTCAAATGGGGTGACTTTTTTTCCCTTTTCTGAGCCTGGATTTGTTTTCCTGAAATATGGCTAGAAATTAGGAAAATTGTAGTTTTAAGATGTTGAGGCTACACAATAAAAATGCCCTTGGGGCTTGTGAGGATGTTAAATGCATTTTTTAATTCAAAATTTTATTTTAAATTACAAAATATTGCAATCTAGCTAAGAATCATGTCACTCGATTCTGACAAAAAAACCAAGAAGTTTCTTGGTTAGACTATGTCGATTTGAGCTTCCGGTTGTCCAGGGGCTGCAATAGTTATGTACACTTGCAATTTCATGCTTTTATTCACTCTTAATGTTGAGTAATTGTGTTTTCTATTATAGGGTTTTCTTTTATTACATACGAGGCTTGCTAGGAGGGATATGTTCATCCTCTTATAGATGATATGATTCCAGATCTATTGTGTATTGATTGTCATGGTTTATTTTTAATAGAAAGATCCTCTGTCAATTTAATTCTCTCATATTTGATTAGATATCCTCATATAATTATTTTCTGGAAGTCCTAATGTATATTTTGACCATTTGCATGTGACTATTACCTGTCTTTCAGAACTATTAAGGGTTAGTGAGTTTGCTAAATTCTATTTTGATTCTTTGTTAATATTCAAATATTATTTATAATTCATGAATTAATGGCCCTTGGATAAGGTAAAAATCCATTGAAACTAACCACTCAATACAATGAAAATCCAAAAAGAAAAATAATTCAATGGAGGTGCAATGAAATCAAAGGAATATGTGACACTTGCAGTTTGGCTCTAATCTGCCAAATTCCATCCTATATAATTCTTCAAGTGTGTTCAACCAAATTCCTATTTAGAATTTTTGTTGATTTGTGTGCATATTCTTAGACCAACTTGAATCCTAGTAACAATTTCTACCTCCAACTTTGGATGTTATATTCTTCCACTATATGAAATTCAGGAAGTGTCCACAAGCCTCATTTCCTTCTCATTAATTAATTTTCCACGTAAATTAATATTTGACTAATCTTAATAAAATGATAGTTATATTTTGGAGGTATTCAATCCCAATTCATTGTGCAGGCTAAAATGGGAAGAATACTAACTTCATTTCTATGATTAATTAGGATTACGTACCTAAAATTACTTTACAAACTTGTGATTTTAAAATGCAATGAAATTAGAGGCCATTAGGGGAATCTTGAGGTATAAAATGGGCCTTCTAAGGAAATTATAAATTAATAGTGGAAATAATAAAATAAGATTTCATTACATCATCAAATTTTAGAGGGAAGAAAGAAAAAACTATTTTTTCAACTCATATTTTAAAATTATATCCCTATGGTTTTACTCAAATTTGGAGGGGGAACAGTCGTTGGATGTAGGTTTTAACCTTCTACAAAAATTATTTGCAATCTAATCTTAAAGAAATAAAATAAACAATAGCCAGAGCATAAAACATAAAACATATATACATAGATATTTTCCACTAGATCCCAAATCAGAACTACCAACGTGATTTTTCATTATATTCCTTTTAGTGTTACAACACACACACACACACACACATAGATATATATATATATGTATATTTATATGTATATATATATATATATATATATATATATATATATATATATATATATATATATATATATATATATATGTTGAAACATACATAAACCGCAGTCCATTATCGGTAGATTAGAACATAGTTTACTTCCCATGACCAGATCTACAAAATACCAGGGGCCAAAAACCATCATGCCCCAAAACCATGTGCAACCCCATGCACAAAAGCATGGGTGGGTTTGATCACCGAAAAATAGGGTCAAGTTTTTTTTTTCCTGGGGCATTACCCTAGACCTCGAATGGGCGAGGCTTCCCATCCCCCTCTGACCCCATGGCTATGCTTGATGCAATGTACAGGGAGGGCTTCATGAGATTTCATTTCTTCATATCATGAACCAACTCCCCCTGCTTGCATAAACTCCTCTAGCTCTTCTTTTTTATCAAAAAAAATAGATTTCTTCCTGGTGATTAAGAAAATACATGTTCATAATTTCATGATTTTCTTAAACAGAGTTACTCTCAAGATATGATCTATCAAAATTTTCCACATGTGACTCATCAAGGATTTCTTCATGGATAGCATCTGCAAGAGTGGTTAAGAATCACAAGTTCCCCTTAATTGTATGCATGGTCTCCTTTTTAGCAGAGTGTCATCATCACAACTTAGAATATCATATATTCCAAGTATGTCATCATCAAATCAACAACATGTGTTGTTGGCTTGAGTGTGTAAGAGACTTTCGAATCCAATTTTCTTCTTTCTTCATACTTGTGTAAATTGTTTTTTTGGCAGGTTGTCATGGTTTTAGGGACCGAAGTCAAGTTACACTCATGTGCCATATGTCCAATGTTATGGCAACTAAATCACTCTATCTTGTTCATGAATAATAAATCATGACTTATTCTTGCAAAATTGCTTCTATGAGATTGACAGGGAGCATTATAATTGACTTTGTGATATGACCTACAATATTTTTCCATGTGCCCAAAGTTTGTACAAGAATAGCAATAACCAAAAAATATACTTTAGTACCCGGAGGACGGAGATTGCTTTGATTTACTTCCAAAATCATTTTGTCTTAGGATCCTTTGATCAAATTTATTGCCTCTTGCATTCTTGACACCATCTGCATATCTTCTTGTCGTAGGGTTTCTTCTAATGTCATCTTGACTTTATCCTTTGTTGGCACTGGGATCATCAACACCTATTTTTGGCTTCCTCACATCCTTATTATTTGAAGGATTATCATTCTTTCTTGAGGGTTCACCTGCATAGCTAAGACCGGATTTATCAAGGGGGCATATTTAATGACTTAGGATGCCATCTAGGGTTTGAGAACTCATCAAGTTATTATTCAACAAGTCAACTTCATTTTTAAGAGAGACAATTTCTCCTTTCAATTTTTCACAATCTTCATCTAGTTTCTTCTTCATTTCTTCCATCATCCTTTTTGCTTCTTGTGCTTCATTTTTAAGGGAGATGATATTTTTTTTCATTATGAATATGTCTTCATTCTTCTTTGCTAGACTTCTCTCCATTTCTTCTTTTATTCTAATAGATTCACATGTTTCGGCCTTGAGAAGATTGATGTTCGATTTTAGTTTGAAGATTTCTTCATCCTTTTCTTCTCGTTGGCATATCATGGTGTTTCTCTCATTTTCTTCACCATTAACTTGTCCTTCTATGAATGCCAAAGTTTCCATCACCTTCTCGGCTCCTTGTGCTTGTTCCATTGCTTCTTCTGGCTGAGATCTAAGAGAGGAGACCTCTTTCTTGTATTAACCAATCTCTACTTCAAGATTGTTCAAGCTCTTAAGTCTTTGTTCAAGGTGCCTTGACAAAGCTTCTTCCCTTTTCTTTCCCTTATCCAATTGATTTTTCATAGATATGACTTCTTCTTGATGCTTTCTTTTGTTTTGATGAAATTCCTCCATAGGTTTGGCAAGCTTCTCATCCCTTTCTTGTACTTGAAGCTTGACAAAGACAACTTCCTTCCTTGTCTTGTCTTGGTTACCATATTGCACTTTCTTCTTAAGTTTCTCATTTTCCTTTTTCAAATTGATAATCTCTTCCATGGAAGACATAAGTTTATTCAAGAGATCTTCTTTAAAGTCTTCTTCGTTCTGTTTATCTTCTAAGTCTTCTTTAGCTTTGTTTTCATCTCCCTTATCTTCGGCTTCATTGATGGATTCTGGACTTCTTTCTTGTTTTTCATCATCATCTTGACTAGAGATCATTGTAAAAACTCATTTTGAGTGAAGATCATGAAGTTTGTTGTAGATGACTTTTTTTGATGAACATCTTTGAAAATTGGCCTTCACATAATTTGGCAACCCATCCAAAATTTCCTTCATTACTCTTGTATTGTACTCCTTGGATTCTTCGTCCATTGTGTCATTAGTAATCATTGATTTCCAAAATTCAATTCCTTGAGTCTTAAAGAAATTCCTCATTCTTGCCTCCCATATATCAAAATTTCCATTGAAGAATGGAGCCTTCACAAATTGATTGATTTCAATTTTGATGGTTGAGGAAGAGACATCTTTAGGAGGATTGGAGACTTTCTTCCCTGATTTTCCCATTTGTGTTCTAATGATCAACCTTCAAGCTGTTAGGCTTTGAGTGAAGGAGGTATTGTCTCTGAAACCAATTTTTGGAAATATTGAGAGGGTGGTAAATCAATATTTCTTTTCAATTGTTAATTTTACCAGTTATATCACTTATATTTAGAACAGAAAATGAACAATGATGGAATAGATACTTTTATTAATTTATTCTTTACAATAAGTAAAGTAAAATAATGATATAGTTCTCCAAACCTAGATGAAGACTCCAATCTTCCAGGCTCCAATCTGTATTGTGCCAAGCACCAACTTGGTCTTTTCAAGGCTCCAACCTTGTTAATTTGAGGCACCAACCTCTAGGGCTCCAACCCTATCTCTCGTACAGGCTCCGACTTGCTTTCTTGAGGACTACAATCCTTTAGGGCTCCAACCCTATCTTTGAAGGCCACAACCTTGTCTCTATGAAGCTCCAACCTCTTGGGCTCCAACCCACAAATTCACTTCCTCAAAATATGTTTGGTTATTCTTCACGACTCCCAAAATCTTCTTCAGTAAGCCCTGTCAATCTCTTCTGCAACATATTCTCCAAATAAATTCATCAATGACAACCTTTTCTTATCATGAAGGTGTTGCCACTGCTCTTCATGATACCCAACCAAAGATCTCCAAAGTCTCCTCATGATGACTAATGCATCATGGTCTTCAAGGGGTGCCTTCAAAATTTCTTCAAGGAATCTTCAAAGTCTCTTTAATACGTTGCCCCAAGAATTCTTCAAGAGTTCCATACTTCTAATACTTCTCTGCCCAAAACATCACTGCTCTTCATAGGTCGAAGCACCAATGTTTAGTACTGTTGCTTAATAATCTGCTATTCGAGATGTATATAGCCCAACCTGTCTTCAATTATGATTTACAGGTCCAGCTTGAAAGTGTCTTCACAAGAAGTCTCCAAGGTCAGTTTACTGATGCTTCTACTTGTCTTCAATTGATTTACAGATAAGTTTCTTCAAATGTTTCTTCAAGTCCAAGTAAGTATCTCCTTAGCTCTTCAAAATTGGTTTCATAGGTTTCCAACAAATCAACATAGGTCTGAGTATGCAAATCGACTTTAGGCTTAAAAACATTGTGCAATCTCTAGCCTAAACTTCCACAGGTCCAAGTTGTCTATAACAAGCTCCAAATGTTTTACTGTGCGAATTCAATGGGACTGTGCTACCGATTTTCAACAAGTCTGAAATGACTGCTTTACCCAGATCTAGTATAGAAGAATTTCTTCGCAAGTCCACAAGAGTACTTTCAAAAATCTGATGTGAATCCACACTAGGTCAGAACTACAAGCAATAACAAGAGTGCTCGAGTCCTAACTGTAATGATTTATCAATGGGGAATAGATCAGGTTCAAGGAAGTATCCACACTATATCGTTGTTGTCTTTTAACACGCCCATAATATCAGACCATAAGTGTGCAAATTATTGCCACCAGACTTAATTCCGTCCTACGGCTCTCAATTTAACACTAAAGCGGAACCGATTCCATTACGCCGTTCAAGACTGGTATTTGACTAGTTATGTTGTGAATTCAAAATCGATTTCACAAAAGAAAAGTTTGATCTTGATAGACCAAGACTCTGTTTCATCGCTCTAATGCGATTTACCCTCTCCATTACACACTCCAATGGACTCATAACTCCACTGCATTAAATCAAGTTCTGACGGCATTACTGTGTGGTGGTTTTATCCACGAGGGGATCCTTTCAATTCTGTCTTCTCTGCCTTAGCGCAGTTTCTCGAATTCACTTGTTCTTGATTCAAGCAACATGAATTCAATGAAGAAATTAATATATTCAAAAATCAGAGATTTTACCAGCACTTGTGCCCTTCACAAAATGCCAAACTCCATCGATCCTCCATATACCAAGTTAAAATACATATAATATGCAATGGTCAACTATTCATGTATGATGGGTTTCATTTAAAATTGACATTGATTTGCCTAATCGATACTCTTCAATTTTTTTTTACTTTACATAAATCCACATTTATAAAATTCAAGAACTTAACCAGAATCGAACCCAGTTAATTCAAACCAAACTCATACCAATCTCTTAATGCAGAAATAGTTCATCTTGTTCAAGACTAAAAACGCAATTGAATTATGGAGTCTCTCTCATAAAAATACGCAGCGATTTATTACTGCATTGGAAGTGAGTCCATCTCAATTCTTTTCTTTATAAACCACCAATTATATACCATCTAAATCGATATTAAATCTCATTACACTTACACAAGAAATAACTCATGAAGGAAACATAGGTTTCAGAAAATCAAATTCTATATTAATACACACAATACTTACATAACAATCTCCTTCCTTGGCCTGATTTCCAAATCATTGGCCCTTTCACAATCTTCTCGAAGGCTTCTAAGTAGAATACCCTGCTCTCTACTCTATTTCTCTCCTCACACTCTCTTTCTGATTTTTTTAATGCCTTTGAGGCTTAATTAATTTATACAATTTTAGAATAATCTAATCTAAGTTCAATCCCTTCAACTTCTGAACAAAAATCCTAAAATCACTCTTGAATCCCTAAGGATCCTCTCTCACCCATAATTAATGAAACTAATTTCTAAATTAATATTTAGAAAAAAATCTCTCAATCCCTTTACATCCTCAACTGATCAAATTCTTTCATATTCTGAATTATTTACAATATTTAATTAAAAATACTTAAAACCCACTCAAATAATTCATAAAAATCTAGCTCCTCTAAAAACTTAAAAACCCCTAAGTTTTAATAAAATACAAAGTATTTCCTCTTTGCCTAATGCTCCTGCATCACTCTCGCCCTTAACTGTAAACGTTGAACTCAAATGGTTTCCACTGGAAATATTTCAGTGCACCATTTAAATTAGATGGATTTTGCAGTTTTAACTGCAGTTAAACTATAGTTCTCCACATTTAGTGGAGCATTTGTAGCTCTCATTGGGAAAATGGCTAGAGAGGTCAATTTTTGACCAATTTGGGTGAAACAAGAGTCTACCTAGACTAATTTGAGCATTCTAGAGCTAATGGTATAGAGAAAACAACCATTGGAGGCTTGTAAACATATTTATTTGAAAATTTTGAGCATAATGACAAAGAGGGACATGCCATTGAGAGTTGGACCAATAGTTGTAGCCTAGGAGGGGTGAACTTCTTCATCATTCTTGCTATGTAAATATTATGTGTGATATAATTTCTCTATTATACATTGTTGTTCAGTGTTATTTAAGCCTATTTACATGCTTCAAACTCAAAAATTCATCTATGTTTCATGGTTAAATTACTCATTCCTTAAGTAAACAAATGGACATAAATTGTTTATGTTTTATAACTAAGAAGACACTTAGAAAAACAAAATAATACAGTCCTTTTCAGATCACATGTGAATCCCTTTTTCAGAATATTATCCAATGTTAAGATGTTACGTTAGTAGATAAGACATAGGAACGTGGAAACTTTGGGCCATAAGCTGGGGTTCCATATCTACATCAAAAATAAGTCAGGTTGATTAGGATCGATTGGCTAAAGCAAGTGATAGGCCTCTTTGGTGGAAAGACCTATCAGTTAAGAAGACCTAAAGGGTTGTTATAATCAGTTAAGAAGACCTCGAGAAACACAATTGTGTGTTTCGAGATGGAGTGTTAAAGTATTGGTGTTAAAGGTTGAATTCAGAGCATAGCTAGCTAAATGGTTGGGCTTAGAGGTGTTAGTATTATTTAACTTCCAACCAATATTCATATTAACTCAACATCTACCAAACACTGAGAGGAAGAAAATTTCTTTCCACTCTTGGCACTTCATAGTGCTTGTTATATCCATGGTCAAGATGGATTATTATTTTAGTGTAAAGTTGTTTTTAGTTTAAAATAGGGTTATTTCTATTTTTATTTTATTTTTGTAAAAAAAAATAAAAAAATTGCATTTTGGTTTATTTTTATTACTATTTTATTTTGACTTAGTACAAATATTTATATAAAATTAGATTACAACATCTCTATAACATTGGGTTAGAGAGAATCCAATTATATGTTTTGGAGTTTTTGATCAAACTATGGATATTTTTTTTTGGTAAAACCTTAATATTTGTTGTTTCAAATAAGGTTTTCACTATATATATGAATTAAACACTAAAAACCTAAAAAAATATGAAGCACTTGAATTGTGGATAGTCCATAATTAAAAATTTTAATTCCAAAAAATCCCTATCTTTTTCTAGGAAACTTAGAAAATAGAATGTGTGAAAAAACCTTCGAAAACATATAATAAATGAACAATTATGGAATTTAACCATGTGGAAATTAAATTCGAGCAGTAGATGAAGGAGGCAATGTAAAAAGGTCTTGAATGTCAATTTTTATGGAAGCAAACACAAGAAGCAAAAAATCAGGGAAGACAATAAGATTATAAGATCAATAATGAACAACTATTGAATTTTTGAGGAAAGATATACATTCCTAATCAAATTAGCTTAAGAGAGGATGAGTATCACTGAAGTTCTTATTATGGATACCCTGGTTACCAGAAAATGCTCGCAACACTCAGAAGCTATTACTTTTGGCTCAGAATGCGTAGAAATATTGTTGAATGCTTGACCAAATGTTTCGAATGTCAACGGGTGAAGGTGAAGTATCAACACCCAGTGGAATTTCTACTACAAAATATTCATGTACCATAGTGGAAATGAGAATTCATTTCTCTTGATTTTATTACAGGCTTACCAAGATCGAATAGACACAACGACTCTATAATGGTGGTAGTTGATCAGCCGAGCAATGCGGCTCACTTTATTCTAGTATAATCCAATTACAAAATAGTGCACATTTCTAACATCTTTATGAGGGTCATGTTTAGATTACATGGAATTTTGAAAACACTCATCTCACATCAAGATGTGAAGTTCACCTCAACCTTTTGGAAGGCACTGTTCATCGGCCTTGGCACACAAATCAAATTTAGCATAGCATACCATTCACATATGGATGGGAAGACTACGGGGAACTCTCTTATTCTACAGGCCTTCCAGAGAGATTCCCTTATTAGTGTTGGAGACCCTAACACAAACACAATGGGAGCAGGATTAAAGAAATACGTAGGTGTTACGCGTATTAGAAGGATGTGATTATTTTTCAATTTTTTTCTAGAAGAAAAGTCTATATGTTCTATTGGAGGATAAAACATATACATCTAACAAGGTATCAGGAAGGTATAAAATGAAAAATAATGAACAATGTATTCGCAGAGAAAGTGGAAGATCTAGGCTCTGCTAGATTCTATAAGCTAACTCGTTTCCCTTCAAAACCAAATGGTTGATAAGAAAGACTTGAAAGGAAGGAACGTATGGCGAGAGGTCACTACCTATAACTAAAAAAACAATGTGAGCAACCAAATTAGGGGGGTGATAGACTCATTTTTTTGGGATGGTGGGGGTGTCTTATAGTCAAATATCCCTATAAAATGGAGGGTTTTGGGGAAGAGAATTTGATGTAACGATGTCGAAAGTTAAGGTTTCGAGTGTTAGTTGTTATAGGCATTTAAGAAGACATGAGAAGCAAGATATTGAGTTGAGGGATGGTTTAAAAAACCTAAGAACCAAGATTTTGACGTCAAGGATGGAATGTAAAATTCTCAATGTTAAAAGTTGAATCTAATGTTGGGATTACAGGTGTTTGTGTTGTCAAATTATTATATATTTCAATTTTTTTTATCAGGATCTCGAGAATATATATATATATATTTTTTGGTCTATATTAATTTGTATTGTTTAAAATGAGTGTTTAACTATATACATGAATTAAACACAATAAAAAAAATTTGACACTTAAATAAATTATGGGAGTTCACAACTCAAAACAAGTCTATTCCTATATTTTGGTTGAAAATACTTCAGAAAAACCATTAAAGCATATAAAAAAATAAATTACTATGTGAAAATATTTCTAATTTCCTAGAAAAACAAAATCAAATTTATTTTAATATTACTTAGATTATTAATAATATATATTAATTAAAATATGTGATCCTAATAAATATTTACTATTAATATTTATTGTGGATTAATTTGTAGTGGAATTTCATAAATGTTTAGTTATATTAATGTTTTTTTTAAAAAAAATTTAATATATTGATATTCAAATAAAATATGAATAAATAAATTTAGTTAATATGAAATATTTTGAACTAATGTTTAATGTGTTAGTTTAATTTTTTAAAGATTGGTTTATTTGAAAATTTGATATTTTGTAGCTATATATTTTAATATTCTTTTATCTTAAATTTAACTTAAAATCATTAAAATATTACATTTCAGTTAATAGTAATAACATTAATCTAATTTTAAAGTTACAATTAAATTTGTGAAAATGTGTGAAAATATCTAATCCCATTTATGAGAACCACTAACTATGCATGTGTCACACATGCTACAATCCACTCAATATTTTGAATTCTCATACTAACATTCTGAAGGATAGTGTTGAGAAATGTCGAATCCACAATCATAATCCTGCTATTAATCAACCTTCATCACTAGTGCCTCCAATTATTTTTTCTAAATGGTATGGACATATTCCTCTGCAATACCAATTGCATCGTGGATAGATATTCTATAAAGGAACACAAATTATTCATTTGAAATGCGAAGTGAAAGTAATTCTTTGATCTTTTCCACAATAACCTTTGAGATGAGCCTATTAATAATATTGCATAGTGAGATCTCCCAAAGATGAGAGAAGGAGGAAGGAGTAGTGACCTTTGGGATAAGTGCAATAAAAATTGATTTGATAGACCCCAAGATGAAACCCATAATTTGGGACTCTTATACCATCTCGAACGATTATGTTTTCATGTGCTCAAATAAATATAATAATATCTCAATCTTCCATCCATCAGGGCCAGGGCATTTGTCCCAGGAAAAATATTCTAAAATTAACTAGATCTCTTCGATAGTGGCGTGTCTATTTAGTGCTACATTTGCATCATTATGAAACATAAAAGGGTATTCCCCCATACCCAAAATAATTGTTTCTATGTGATTCTCCTCTATCTCCCTAAATAGATTCTCAAAGTGTTGTACTGCCTCTTGACGAATCTCAGCATATGTATAGACATGGCTTATGTCTGCCTCCCTAATATAGCATATGGAATTTCTATTTTTCATTTGTTTTGCAAAGCGATGGAAACTTTTGGTTGTGTTATCCCATTCTGAGATAAAAATAGACCTACTCTTTAATCTCCATGTGTACTCCTCAATTTCCAGTATGTGTGTCTTCCTCTCCTCCAAATATTTCAATATATCAAGTTGTTGTTGAGTGAAAATCCTTGTTTTAAGGTGTTTCCCAATCTATTCAATGTTTGTCACGGGTTATTTTAAGTCTTGTAATAAAATATTATTATTTTCCCTTTCAATATGATGTTTTCCATAGCCGACGGATCTCGAAATGTCTCATATGAACCCCAAATCCTAATGACCAATGTGTTGGACGATTTGTCCTCAAGACCCATGCGATTGAATTGGAAAGGTATACCCTTTCTGACCAAATCTGCCTCCATTTCAGAACAATGGGAAAGTGGTTAGAGATGAAGTTATTTTCAACATATTATCTTAAATTCCCAAAAATTTCAAAAAAATTCTTGTGTGCCATGAATCTATCAACTCTTTTTCCAATATGTTTATCTCCACCTCTCCCATTGTGTGAGTTCGGCTCGATGGAATCTAGAAATACATTATTTAAATTATTCTCATAAAATATGATTTCCAATCTATCATCTAGGGGATTACCATGACATTTTGTACCCCAAACCTCTATCCTGGTTAATATGGCATTAAAATACCAAAAAAATACCAATGAGCCAATATTTAGAAAGTCTGAGACCTCCACATTTTACTAGAATATGTGTCTACCCTCATATGGTGCATTTATATTGCGAATGTGTATCCTTTCCTCCATGCATTGAATATGTCCAAAGAGTAGTATCCCAGAAAATAAATTATGGGCCTTTAATTTTTCCCAGTATGGATCCCATAGTACCACCAAAACCCCCAAAAAACCCCATGAATCAACCAAAACAATACACAAATATGGGTAAATGGATTGGAAATATGTATATCTCAACATCTACCATGGTTTCTTATATAAGGATGATGAATTGATGAACACAGTTCATCAGGTGTGACAAAGACACCTCTTTTGTGGTGTCCCCCAAGCCATGGATATTAAAAGACAATATTTTCATCATGTCCTAGTCTCGAAGCCCACATTTTTTCCAAGGGCCCTAAAAGATGAAGATTGAAAGGTAGGCACATCGAACAAACCAGCTGAATCATGAAACAAGTTCTTTCCCGAGGTTTTTCGTCAAGAATTTCTCTTACCCTTCCACCTTGTGATATGTACTGATTTTTTTGGAAAATTTTGGGATAGTAACAAGTCACATAGCCCATAATTTTCCTTTGTGCACTGTGAGAGGAGATAGGCCCATTGCAAGGTTTGGGAGAAGAAATTTGATGTCACTATCTATGGAATTATGATGGGATGGTGAGGGTAATCTGAGCATTAATGTTAGTTTTTCTATGCTAATTTCATATTCATATTTAAAATCTATTTGTTGATGATCTTATGCTTTATGTGCATAGGTTTGATTGTTGTTTATGTGTCTCAAATAGGTAAATTAGTTGAGTTTTATGAGTTAATTCAAGAGCATAAAGCATGAAATAAATATGTTGAACAAAAAAAAAACAAGAACAACAAACCATCAGAATTGATCCATCAACAAAAAATTTTGATGAAGGATTTCACCACTCCTAGGCTACATCTCCTTGGTCCAACTTCCATGGCTTGGGCTTATGGATTAGCTCAAAAGTGAAAAAAAATGTTGTTTACATTCACTTGCATCTCCTAAAACATGCTTCAATGAGTTTAGAATGTCCAAATCTATCAGAAATGATTCCTCTTGCTCCAAATTTGGTCTTCAGTTGATCTAGGCATTGCCTTCCCTCCTCGTGGCCTTGGGCTTCTTTTTTATTCAAAGTGACAAAAAGCACTTTTAGAATTTCTTCACTGCCTCTGAAACCTATACCAATGGATTCATAACATGCCAATATTCTAGGAATGACTCTTATTGAGCCAAGATTGGTTGAAAATTGCTCCAGATATGCTCAAAACCATTTTCCCTAGCAAACTTCCCCCTAAAACTGGAGATGACTCGAGTTAGCCCCACGAAAGTTGGAGAAACTCCAAATTTAGGCATACTACCAAAAATCCCACCATATTAATCTGTGATTTACTTAATATTAAATTTCAGATTAACTGGGATAAACATGTTTTAAATGCGCATAAGCACGAATCAAATTAATCTGGATTTACAAATGCATTAGTACTTAACAATGGTGATTGGGATTTTAACCCCACATTTAACACATTAATCCCTACACATTATAATCTCTGCCCCACTCTGGCTTTTCGGCTTGGACTCATGGGGAGGGGGTTGGCCCCCTCAAAACCCCCGCTGTAGAAACTATGTAACAATAAATAGATGTTGGGCACTATAACTCTTAATAACTTCTGTTTTGGTGTATTGGCATGGAGTGCTGGTATTTTGGGGGAGGTCATGGGGTCGAGCCCCGAGATCTGCCCAATTTGGATTTAAAACTTTTGTGCCCGGATAGCATAGCTAACAATTTTAGCATTTAAATAAAAATGCACTCACCATACATATTAACCAACCTTTAGAATTTCGTTTAATTAAAAATGCACCCATAAAATATAACTTTGAACTTTAACCAAAGTTTAAAAATTAATATGCACCAACATCACCATATAGTTTAGACTTTGGTAATATGAATAAATATCACCCACCATGTAATATAATTCGACCAGTGCAATGATATTAAGATTTTGACCCATAGTTAAAAAAAAATTAATTCAACCATTAGAGAGGGTCCAGCAGAGGGGGCACTAAGCGGCCCCTGCTTGCACCATGTGTCAGCTTCTGGTTGGGTTGTCCCTCAACCATATATAAAAGAAATTCTCATTCAACCTTAGGAGCACATTCTAAAAAAAAAATTGCCTTCAAACAAAAATGGTGAATCCTGCAGTGACACTTGTCACAATGTCATTCGGTGAAACTGAAGAATATTCTCATAATATACCTTGTATGCTCACTAGGTTTCCATGTCATTAACCCGTCATTGTTATGCAAATTTTTAGCTATTTAGGAAAATGAACAACAGGCTCTTTCTTCTTCACCTAGAATTTGTTTTCGATGAAACGAATTGCATTAGATTCATGGAAACAAGCTCTTCATTTTCGTTCAGTTTCAAATCATTTTTTAGCACTTTCATTTTTTATCATTAACATTGAGCACCTGATCATTCATCCCCACTAGAATCCACTGAAATTTTCCCATTTTCATCAATTGGAGCTTTGTACAAAAAATTAACTTTTTCCTTCACTCTTGCGACCTTCTCTTACTGCCATTGAAACTGTCATGCTACAATTCACATGAATTTGAAGAGAAACAAGTTTTTCTTGCAGAAAATTTCTTGTTCCTACCTTGGTAATTAATGAAAGGAAATTTAAAAACTGTCTCACCTTCGACACTATTGCCATGGCGATACTTAACTTCTCTTTCTTTTTACTTGTGTCGAATCTTGACCAAGTATATTTGTCATTTCCATGTACCTTTGGAAACAAAAACCAAGCATTTGTGGAATCGATGCCTTCTTTCTCAAGATTCTTTGTCACTTTCTATTTGACCTTTGGACTCTCTTTCACCGACATCTTGTTTCCAACAGTGCTCAACACTCAAGCTGACTGCTAGAAATCTGTAAAATCTTCTTCAAATCCTTTCAAAGGTAGCCTGTTAGAGTCCTAAAACATCTCATTACAAGCATAAGCAACCTTAATGAAATCAACTTGCTCATTTGATGCATTTTTTTAAAGGTTTGATTCAAAACATCTCTTTTTTTATCATCACCAATGTCAAATTTTGAATTGCATTCACTATCCTCTTCATTTCTCCTACATGTATAAGATACAAACTTGTCTTCTTCTTATGAGCTCTAACTATGTACTAAATAACATATTTTAAAAAGTGATACTTATTATCATGGAGATTAGATAATTCTTTCCTATAATGTAGATAAGAACTTCCCAATACAAGACCTGATATCTCAAGTGGCACCACATCAAGTTCAACTTCATCAAGAAAGTTTGAATTGATGGAATTATTAGTATGCACTTCCTTGTAACCTGCATGTTTTCATTCTTGCATATCCACCCTAAGGGATAAGGTCCTAGATGTCTAACGATTTCGAGGTCTGGCTTCTTAACCACCTCTTCAGAAATCAAGTTAGCTTGTGACCCACTATCAAAAAGTGTCTCAATCTTTGTATGTCTAGAGACGACTCTAATATGGAAAATTTATATTCTTGTTTCTTCATCTTGAGTGACATTGGAACAATTTGAAGAACAAGAGCTTGCTATTTTCTTACCTTTCAAACCCGTGGATGTAATATTTGTTTCATCTCTTGAATCTGAACCTAAGTCATGTTCAACTATAGCAACAATTTTCCCCTTTTATTTGGCTTTAAGTTTGTTTGGCTTAAACTCTGGATGAAGTTTCCAATAGTGGTCTTCATCATAGCCATTCTTCAAACAATTTTTACATGTGAGTTTTTATTTTTGTCTTTTGACAGACCTATTTCTCTTTCCTCTTCCATAAAAATTTCTCTTTCCTTTACCCTAATTATCACTTTTCCAGTCTATGTATTGTTTCCCTCATGCCTCTAAATGTATGGCTTGAACAAAAACATCATCTATGTTTGTAGGATTAAACATGAGAACAATGTACCTAAGGTAACTGTGAAAATCCCCAATGTAATTTAACAAAGTTTCTTGAGAATATAAATTAATACCCGAAATGAAAGCTCTTCTCCTAAATTCATGAGTATAATCTTGCACATTTTTCGCTTTCAACTATCAAAAAATTTTCTAATCCATTATATCCTTTTCAATGTAATCTAAGGGATATAATTTCCTTCTAATGGTGACAATAAAACTTGACCAAGACATAGATATCTTACTGTAGTTTTTAATCTGTTATTGAGTCCTTTCTTCCCACCATACAGGTGCAAATCCTTCCATCCTCAAAAGAAGCCAACTGAATCTTTATGTCATCTTCATGAAGGTTTAGAATTTTGTATACACCTCCAACTGACATATCTAATTGTCCAATATTTTTTCATTTACTTCACCATTGTATAATGGAAGCTTAATTTTTACATGAAGTTTGAGTAAGGGTGTTTTTCCTCTTGTGGTATTTGAGTGAGTATGGGTAGTTTTCGATGTGGAAGTGGAAGATGATGTTGGTCATGATGATGAGGATGATGAGGATGGTGGAGATGGATGTGGCTTTCCTCCACTACCCTTTGAACCTTCTCTTAATCCTTCTTATCATCTGATGTTCCTTCTCCATGAGGAGGCTTAGAACCTTCTCCTGCAATCCCAACAGTAAATGCATCAAAAATAATTTTAACTATCATTTTTCTCATTAAAGTCTCTCATGACATCATCCTCTTCTGAATGAACTTAAGTTACTCCAACACCTGAAATTATGGCTATGTATTAAATCTCAACTTCTGGTGCTTTTACCTCTTCAATCTCAACTTCTTGAGATAAAAATTAAAATAAGCTTCAAGTGCAGCTGTGACTGAAAATTTTGGTGGAGATGGTGCCCTTATGGCTCTCCTTCTTCTGGTCCTAATCTCAGGACTTGCAACCAACAATTTCCTTTCACCTCTATGCAATTTTAACCTTTTCAGCATCACAAATTTGAAACCATTAAAACCCTACTTCCATAAAACTCAACTATCAAGAAAATAACCTTTCCTTTCAACCAGGATCTGATACCAACTTGATCCGAGTATGAATGTTAGTTCTATTTTTCTAATTTCGTCTTCAGATTTAATTTTTTTTTCTGATCTCATGCTTTATGTGCATAGGTTTTCTTGTTGTTTATGTGTTTCAAACATGTAAATTAGATGATTTTCATGAGTGAATTCAAGAGAATAAAGCATGAAATAAATATGTTGAACAACAACAACAACAACAAAAACAACAAACCATCACAATTGATCCATCGACACAGAGTTTTGATGAACGAGTTCACCACTCCTAAGCTACATCTCCTTGGTCCAACTAATGGGGACGTCACTAAATTAACCTATGGCATAGCATGTGTGTTCTTGGCATACTAAAAAATACCCTTAATTTGACTACATATTGGAAAATACCTCTAAAAATCACTTTATTTAACCCCCTACGAATACAAAACCATTACATTTTCACAATTAAAAACGATGGGCACACAACCATGCCCTCCCAGCATGGGAATAGTACAATGAAATTTCATCTATTGATTAATGTTCCATTGAGGGCACTGAAGGGATTATGGAACACAAATTCTTTCATGGGGATTGAGAGCTTGGGAATTGCATTGATAGATGACCTCCTAGGCATGGAACTTTGGAAATGTACATTTCATTAGATAATATCTCACCCAAGGTTACAATGACAAGTCACAAAGCTTGGAAACCAATATTGAGTGATGGCATACATGTAGGGCATACAATTGAGCATGGACATCATAAACACTAAATCAAGGAATATGGGTGTCAATTGTCAGAAATATAACCGAAACCCAGTGAAAAACCAGGTTTTCTAGTTGGTGACAAGGGTTAGTTAAGTGGTTTCGGTAATTTTTCTATGGTTTATAAAGATTTTAAACATTCATCAAGTCTAGTGTTCTATGTAATTGTTTTATGGCATTATTATCCTTTACATCCTGAAAATGCAAGTTCATTTTTCATTTTTATAGGCATTCTTTTCAGCAGCATTGTACCAGCAATGTAATGGTGGGAGCTTGGTAGGCCTCAATGGTTCAAGTAACACCTTGTTTATGATGCACAAGAGAGGTAGTGATGGAGATTCATGAAATTGTATTTATATTTTCATGTTGACCTTTGTTCATGTACTTCGAGGTGTGTTTTTTTGTTTCATTCACAGATTTGGAGGGGCTATGGCACATGTGGCAACACTTAATCGTTTGTTGCATTTGTGGAAAAATATTTTGATGCATGTTTATCTATTTAATAACTACTTTGGGGCATATTTATATTTATGCGGCATAATTTACATATACTGAGGAAATATGGACCCAATGGCATGGTAAACTAGAAATATTACATACATGATGAGCAGTGACCTACCTAGTAGGTGTTGTATGGTTTTATGGAATAATTAAATTTCAAATGCACAAGAGACGAGGTGTGCTCAAGTTAAGAAAAGAATCTAAGTCACTTTCAAGGAAAATATGGTACATGATCCTATGGTGTTCCAATTCGAGAGAATTTATGAAATATTTGATGAACACATGGACATAAATGCTTCTGGGACCTCCTCTACACCCTTATTTGAAGCATACACTCCAAGATTTTTTTTTGGGCATATAATGGCATACACAAAGGAATAAGGGCCAATACAAAGAGAATATTTTTTGTTCTAGGAACATATTATATGGGAGAGCAGGGCCCAAGGCACATGAAACAAGGGTAAACATACTTATCTAGAAGAATTTCCTTCCATGGAAGATACATATTGACTTGATAACCATCTTAGAAGTCCTAAATCTAGATATAGCTTAATTATATTTTATTGGAATATTTGATGAATAATTAGCCTAATTAATAAGGGTGTCTTATCTTCAAGGGCTTGAATGAAGACCATAACCCACTCAGGCACATGTACCAAGGGTGTATCACCTCTTTAAAAGGTATATTAATATTTTATTCGGTTAAATTGGTTAAGTTGGAGGGTAACTTGGTTATGAAGGTTTCATGTGGAAATGAAGAACACTTCAAACCTCTCATACAATAAAAATAGGGAAGAGCCCTGCTGGAAAGGGTTTCTAGAAAATTCCATGAATATTATGCTCATGAGTTTTTCATGAGCGGGTCCTATAAAAGAGAGGCTTCAAATGATTTGTGAATTATGGTTTTCAGTTGGAAGAAAATATCTCATATCATGGTATGGTTGTTACAATTATTTGAGTTATATTTGGAAGTAGTATTCAAAGGGGTGACTTTTTTTCCCTTTTCTGACCTTGGTTTATTTTTCTTGAAATCTGGCTAGAAATAAGGAAAATTGTAGTTTTACGATGTTGAGGCTACACAATAGAAATGCCCCTAGGGCTTGTTAGGATGTTGGATCCATTTTCGAATTCAAAATTTCATTTTAAATTACAAAATATTGCAATCTAAATAAGAATCATGTCACTGGATTCTGACAAAAAAACCAAGAAGTTGATTGGTTAGACTATGCCGATTTGGAGCTTTCAGTTTTCCAAGGGCTGAAATAGTTTTGTACGCTTGCAATTTCATGCTTTTATTCACATTTAATGTTGAGGAATTGTGTTTTATATTATAGGGTTTTCTTTTATTACATAAGAGCCTTTCCAAGAGAGATATTTTCATCCTCTTATAGCTGATATGATTCCAGATCTATTGTGTATTGATTTTCATGGTTTATTTTCAATATAAAGATCCTCTATCAATTTCATTCTCCCATATTTGATTAGATATCCTCATATAAGTATTTTCTGGAAGTCCTGATGTATATTTTGAACATTTGCATGTGACTATTACCTATATTTCAGAACTGTTAAGGGTTAGTGAGTTTTCTAACTTCTCTTTTGGTTCTTGGTTAATATTTAAATATTATTTATAATTCTTGAATTCATGGCCCTTGGATAAGGTGAAAATCCATTGAAAATAACCACTCAATACAATGAAAATCCAAAAATAAAAATCATTCAACATACGTACAATGAAATCAAAGGAAAATGTGACACTTGCAGTTTGGCTCTAATCTGTCAAATTCCACCCTATATAATTCTACAAGTGTGTTCAACCACATTCCTATTTAGAATTTATGTTGATTTGTGTGCATATTCTTGGACCAAATTTAATCCTAGTAACAATTGCTACCTCCAACTTGGGATGTTGTATTCTTCCACTATATCAAATTCAGGAAGTGTCCACAAGCCTCATCACCTTCTCATTAATTAATTTTCCATGTAAATTAATCTCTGACTAATATTAGTAAAATTATGCTTCGATTTTGGAGGTATTCAATCCCAATTCATTGTGCAAGCTAAAAGGGGAAGAATACTAACTTCATTTCTATGATTAATTATGATTAAAAATTATTTTACAAACTTGTGATTTTAAAATGCAATGAAATTAGAGGCCATTAGGGGAATTTTGAGGTATAAAAAGGCCCCCCTAAGGAAATTATAAAGTAATATCACAAATAATAAAATAATTTTATATTACATCATCAATTTTTAGAGGGAAGAAAGAAAAAAACTACTTTTTAAACTCGTATTTTAAACTTATCTCCCTATGTTTTTACTCAAATTTGGAGGTGGAACACTTGTTGGATGTAGGTTTTAACCCTATACAGAAATTATCTGCAATCGAATCTTAAAAAACGAAAATAAAAAATAGCGAGAGCGTAAAACGTAAAACAGATATACACAGATATTTTCCCCTAGATCCCAAATTCGAACTACCAATGTGATTTTTCATTATATTACTTTTAGTATTACAACACACATGCATGCATACACGCGTACACACACATACACACACACACACACACAGATATATATATATATATATACATGTTGAAGCATACCTAAACCCCAGTCCACTATCCCTAGATTAGAACATAACTGTACTTCCCTTAACCAGATCTACAAAATACCAGGGGCTGAAAACCATCATGCCCCAGAACCATGTGAAAACCCATGCACAAAACCATCGGTGAGTCCGCTCACCAAAAAATAGGGTCAAAATTTTTTTCCTTGGCGCGTTGCCCTCGACCCCAAACAGGGGAGGTTGTCGTCCCCCCTCTAACCCCCTAGCTACACCCGGTGCAACGTAAACGGAGGGCTACCACCCCTTCTTGTGACCACCTTGTGTGTGTGACTAATCGTGACAATAATATAACACATACCCAACATTATCCCACTTGGTGTTTTCTTTCCACAAGGGGCCACAGGAGAGCTTAGTCACTATCCCAACTCTGCAACACCCATTATTTCTCTACACCAAGAGAACTTCTGATTGGTCATGGACTTCGTCAATGCATCTGTAACATTCTTGAAAGTTTCCATCTTTACTAGCAACACCCTTTTATCTTCAACCATATCTCTCACAAAGTGATATTGAAAATCAATGTTCTTTGTCTTTGAATGATAAGAAGGTTTATTAGCCAAGAAAATTGCACTTTGGCTGTCATAGTCTATCCTTGTAGCTCGCTGCACCAACCCCATACTTGAACACAATCTCTACAACCAAACTGATTCCTTGCTTGCATGAGTGTCTGCCATGTATTCTGCCTATGTAGTTGAAAGAGCCACTACAGACTTCCTTTTACTCATCCAAATGATTTCACCTCTAAATAGGCTAAACACATACCTACTTGTAGATATTCTTTGGTCTAGATATCCATCCCAGTTTGCATCAACAAAACCATGGATGTCCAAAATTTTGTCTAATCCTGGTCGTCCCTCGTAGTACAAACCATAATAACTAGTGCCACACAAATATCTGAAAGAACCGCTTTACTGTCGTCCAATGATACTTCCTTAGCTTTGACATAAGCCTGATCAATATTCTCTTGAATCCTTAGTTAAACTGAGAGGGGGGGGGGTGAATCAGTTTAACACATACATGAGATTTTAAAAAAAATTCATCAAGCTTATTTACAACTTAATTTTATAATGAACTTAATATGTGAACAGTCTTAATATGTAGCAACAAGTATTAAGATAATGTGACACCAAACTTATTACGAGAGCAGCAAAGCATTAAGAAAATTGGATAGAACATATAAACACATAGGAAACACACACAGAGATAGCAGATATAAGTGGAAACCCATAAAGGGAGAAAACCACATCTTATTATTGTTGTGATGCAAAGGCAAGCTCCAAATCCCTCTCACCACTGATTTTCTGCAAGCACCAACCTACAGGAGGCTCCAAACTCAGTCAGCTACAACTGACATCTATCAAGCTTCAACTTGATAGGGAAGCTCCAACTTCCTCATTCTATAAAAAGAAAATATTTGCTGATTTACCTTAGATATAAGCTCTGTTCTGTAGCATCTCTTTCTGGTCCTCCTTTTTCTTATCTTCTCTACCTCAATTCTTCATACTCTGCATTCTCTAACCTCTTTCTGCATATCAATTTGATATCCTTTATACAGTTTTCCTATGGGTTGATTTGTAATCCTACAGAGACTTTCCAGTGCATCACAAACAATATAAACCAATTAAAAAAAAAATTTACATTCAGTTACAATATGGACTACAAATCAACCCATTCAGTTTTGGATCACCATGTGTTTGTCTTTTCTATGACTTTCTCTATCTTTTTCGGCTCTGCTTGCTCTCCTATTCACTGCCGTGGTGTAGCTGCTGCATATAAAACTACCATGTTATATAACTCAGATAACTCTAGGTAATATAACAATAATAAATCATTTTAATACATAAAATGCCCTGTTGCGCCCACTTGCCGAGCTTGAATTATTCTCTGATGCGATGCATCACCTCTTGAATACCTCTGATTGTGATCAATTGCAATGGCAACTTCCAGATGTATGCTCTGATGCTCTGCTCTCACTCTCATCCGATGATTCACTGTTCACATATATAAATATGTATAGATATCGTTTTACTCACATATATACATGTCGCTTTTCTTTCCTTTAAATCTTCAGCTTTGGTATAAACACTCGAAGAAAACCAATATTAATCTTATCTTTTGAATGGAGCCCACATGCGAGCTATAATCTGCCTCATTTATTTCAATCGCAATCGCAACATTCACAATGATCCTGTGACTTGGTCATTAGATTTTCGCCGATGCAATTAACAAAGGCCCCACCATATAATCAATCAATTCATATCCGTCGTCCATCCCTTAGCAAATCCGATGGCTATCATCCAATCGCTCAATCACAATCGGAACTTTCAGTTGTTTGTTACTCTTTCACCTCCGATGCGATGAATCGCTTTGATGCGATTTATGTCGGAATTCAAACAAATTTGAGAATCACCGTTTATAACATATCGGGTCCGCAATCGCAATCGAAACTTTTATTAACATGTTCTGCTGCCATAATTTTCTCTGATGCGATTCGTGAGGGTCCCACCTTATAATACTTTGTTTGTTTTAAAAACCAAACAATGGAGCATTTTGTTCTTTTAGTCTTGTGCACAAGTATATAATACATATGCTTTATATTGTAACCTTGGTGCCTTGCATATAAGGCACTACACACACACACACACAGATATATATATATATATATATACTTTGCCACTTCAACTTTTATGTATCCTTCAACTTGGGTTAATATTCTCTGAAGTTTATGTAGGGGGTCCCACACTACACATATAATATCCTCCATCAACATTATATCGAGTCTTTGGCTCAAATTTAAACCCAGCACTAATATAGATATTTATATAACCTTTCAGGCTCCATAGTTTGTTTAATGTTTCCACTCACAGCATAGACTTAGCCATGTAACATATTAACATTGCAATAGATATCAAACCCCAACTTCATGTAATAGTGCTCGGGCCCACAACATATTTCTATATGCTAACCATCATACATAGCATGCCCATGTGACTTGCATATCAATTATAATATATGGACATATATTACAGCCCCGTTCAATTTATTATGAACCTTATAATAAAACCCATGTATTTAACTTATATGTGAACAATCTACCATGTATTCAAATTCACATGGACTAACTCAACCTGCATTTGGCCCACCTTAGGCTTTATCACAATTCAACATAGGTATATACCATGCATATGAATATGTTATGCTTAGCATATAAATCCAATTACACAGGTCCGCTTCATATATATCAACCTATATTAATATACGTTATAACCTCCACCTTTCTTAACATTGTAATAAGTCTTGTCCTTCGTTAATAACCAACCATCAGCACATTATAACACAAAGGCTCGGAGTTAGGAATTTTAATGTCGCTGCCCATTCAATTCATGCACCCTGACATTAACAAATGCTAGCAAACACTATATGAAACCTCCATGAAAATTACCAAAGTCAATATAAAATAACGATTGGTCCCAGAGGATATTTGTTTGCATTAAACATCGCATAGATCTGACGGTCAATGTACTCTCGCATTCCAACTGAACTTTGGACCCCGATCCGACAGATGACACGCAATATCGCATTTTTCTTTGGGCCGAAGGTTAACGCAAAAAAATTACGCGATGTAAGTGGTATCCAAATACCACCCAAAGACACATGTCCATCAACGACATAGATTGTGTTCAAAAAGCAAAATCCACTTACCGCTCCCAAACGCACGCGATACTACTAGTTTCCAAAACTTTGGTTTCACTGTATATTCAAGTTTCTGCTCTTGACTCAGGGTTCCAGTTCTAATAATTTCGATACAATTGTTTATTTAATCTCCATTCTTCGTTTAGATATATAGATTGTGCATTAACCCAACATTATAACTAAAGTGTATATTTAACAATTTATTCCTTCTGCCTTTCGGTTCCGCTCATTCTGCATGGTTCCACATCCTTTGTTTTCATTTCATAATAGATTTGTTAACGAATCTACCTCTATATTCTCTGTCTCTATTTCAGTTTACTTTCTACAACCTTTCTCTGCTACTCAACCATTTCATTTCATGGCTCTACCTCTGTATTCTTTGTCTTTGCCTCTGTATATCCTGTCTTTGTTTCACTGTACTCTCTGCAACCTCACTCTGCTGCTCGACCGTTTCATTTCACAGTGTTGTGTAACCAGCTTCAAAAGTAGAAGAAAAGAGATATAAACGCCTTAGAAAATAAAACCACTTCGAGGAAACCTCAGCCCATTACATAAATACTGGAATTCTTGGATGATACAAATGAACAAAACCTCCTTCTATATGAGGTCTGTAGGGCCTGTATAATCCTAGTGGGGCCACGAAATGTAATCCTAGCGACCTAACAATAATAATGTAGACACAATAATAACAATATGGGGTTCTGAGGTACAATAATAACAATAAGGGCCTACACAAACATAATAAGGGGCTACACTATTAATATAGGGACTTAACATGCCCCTCTTCTTCAAACAAGTGTTGTACTCAACGCTTGATTATTTCTTGATGCTTAAGTATAAAATTCTCATCCTCCCATGTGGAATCTTCTACAGGAAAGTTCTTCCACTTGCTGAGATACTCTAAAATTGATCGTACTTGTCGAGTTCTTGTTTCTGTGACTACATCAGAACTTCTTTTGATGTGATGTTGATCTTCCTGTTGTTTCATTAGATTTTGCACCAAAGTTAGGTTATCCTTTGAGAGTTGGAGAACTTATTGTTGATGCTCGATGTGATCTTCCACTAATTTATCATCCATATTTGCTATTATTTTATCCTTCAAACCATCCAACTTAGCCTCCATTTCTGCTTTTAAACCATCTATTTCATCTTCAATTGTTCTTCGTAAGATTGAAACTTGTTGCACTTGGTACCATAATTTTGATATCTCATACTGCAATTCTTCCTCTTCATGCGTCATAGTATAGATTTCTGACGGAATAATGAGTGTTGAATTACTTTTAGGAGGCATCTCAAAACCCAATACTGAAATATATGCTCAATAGGCCCTTGGAATCACTTCAAACTAATTTTTCAAACAAGATTTATGCAATTCGAAAAAACAAATAAACACCTTTTTCTTGCTTTGAGGAGCTCGATATTAAAATTGTATTATCTCTGTGATTGAAGATCTTCAATACTTGAAATTCAACACTGAAGTAGCCCTCTGAATTCTCTTTTGAATGCCACAGGTATGACCTGATTTGGATTCTCCAAGACAAAGTTGTGTTCAATCTCCCACAATGACCTAATTATAGATTTGGTTGATTACAGACAGACTTGTACGACACACCACGTGTCAACTGTTTTGATGCTTCATCTATCATCTCTTAAAGAGTCTGATAGCCAAGAAACTACAGTCCGTTTACTTGCGACCACTTTTTACGGCACTCAAATCCACTGCCCAGAGAGAGAGTTATTGAACTTTTCCCACGATCACCTCTTTGAGATGAAATTCAGGAGCCTGAAAAAGCACTACCTTCCACAGATTATATCTCCAAAAATATTGCGAACCAAGCTCTGAAATTTTTTGACGACTTTCTTCAGGATTTCAGCTTCGCACCATATGAATTTCAGATTCTGAACCTTCGTAGAAAATTTTTTATAGCGCAAATGCCACGATGACCTGTTTAGGAGCCTGAAAAAATACCTAACTTCCACAGATCATATCTCCGAAAATATTGCGAACCAAGCTCTGAAATTTTTATACAAACTTCCTCAAGATTTCAGCTTCGTACCCTAAAAATTTCAGCTTCTGAAGCTTCGTATAAAAAAAGTTATAGCGAAAATGCCACGATGACCTGTTTGGAGCAGCGAAACCCTAGAATCCAAAGCTCTGATACCAAATGTTGTGTAACCAGCTCCAAAAATAGAAGAAAAGAGATATTAACGCCTTAGAAATGAGCCACTTCTAGGGGGCAACCTCCAATACATTACATAAATGAACAATTCTTGGATGATACAAATGAACAAAAACTCCTTCTATATATAGGAGTCCATGGGGTCACAATATAATCCTAGTGGGGCCACAATGTAATCCTAGCCGACCTAACAATAATAATGTAAGGGCACAATAATAACAATATGGGGGTTACAGGGGTACAATAATAACAATAAGGGGGCCTACACTAACATAATAAGGGGCTACACTATTAATATAGGGACTTAACACACAGCTCTGCCTCTGTATTCTCTGTCTCGACCCTCTACATCCTCTTTATATCTTTGTTGCCTCTTTGCTGCTACTCTACCTCTTTTTCTCTCTGCTTCATGTCTCATGGTCCCTCTTCTTGCCTCTCTTTCTCTACTTCTTGTTTGTCATTTTGTGCTACTTTGCTTCTCTTTTTACTTCCTCTGCTACTCTGTTATTTTGCTTCTCTTGTTTGCCATCAATGACAACATTTCGAACCGTCTCCCCCTTTGGCATTGATGGCAATACACTTCCTATGCTTGCCTTTTAGGACCCTTTCTTCTGTTTCTGGATTTTCCTCCCCCTTTGACATCAATGGAAAAGGGTTGCTCATTTCCCAGTGTGCTTTTAAATCTCATCCATGTTACTCTAATATTGAGGACCTGTTTCATGCTCTGCTTAGTTGCTATGGCTCTTTTGTGACTCTCTTTCTTGACTGATCTCCCCCTGGAATGATGTCTTCTTTTTTGTTCTCCCCCTGGAATGAAGCTTTCTTTTTCTGTCAGAGAGTAGCATCTGAAGACACTACCCCTAGTTTGTCTCTCATATGTTTGAATGGCTCTCTAGCAAGAGGTTTTGTGAATATATCTATTGTTTGTTCTTTTTTTGGCACATATTCCAACTTCACTACCTTTTGTGCTACTTGTTCTCTTAGGAAATGGTACTTGATTGGGATGTGTTTAGTTTTTTAATGAAGTACATGATTTTTTGATATACTTATTGCACTTGCATTATCACACTTGATAGAGATAGGTTCATCAATGCTTACCTTCATGTCTTGGAGGATTTGTTTCATCCACATGACTTGTCTGCAACATGGTGCTGCTGCTATGTATTCCGCATCTGTTGTAGATAGAGAGATAGATGTTTGTTTCTTGCTTAGCCATGCCACCAAACTTTTTCCCAAGTAGAATGCACCTCCACTTGTGCTTTTCCTGTCATCCACACAGCTGGCCCAATCTGCATTTGTATATGCTGTCAAAGTGAAGCTCTTTCCTTTCGGATACCATAGCCCATACTGAACAGTTCCTTGTAGATATCTGAATATTCTTTTGACTCCTAGAAGGTGATTTTGTTTTGGTGCTGCTTGATATCTAGCTACAAGTCCTACTGCCAACATAATGTGTGGTCTAGATGCTATTAGGTATAGCAAAATTCCTATCATGGATCTGTAAATTTTTTGATCTATATTAGCAGATCCATCATCAACACATAGCTTGCATCCAGTGATCATGGGAGTTGACACAGGTTTGGAGTCTTCCATTTTGAACTTTTTCAACATCTCTTTTAAGTATTTTTATTGTGAGATGAATGTACTTGTGTTCTTTTGCTGAGTTTGAAGTCCTAAGTAGAAGGTGAGCTCTCCAATCATAGACATCTCAAACTCTGATTTCATCTCTTCAGCAAATCCTTTTTCTAACTCATCTTTGTTGCTTCCAAACATAATGTCATCAACATATACTACAACAATCAAGAGTTCATTTTCATGGAATTTTATGTATAGATTGTTGTCTACTCCTCTCTTAAAGCCTTGTTTTTGCAAGTACTTATCCAGCCTTGAATACCAAGCACGAGGAACTTGTTTCAGCCCATATAGAGCCTTCTTTAGTCTGCACACATAGTCTTCTTTATATATTAATGAGAATCCTTCGATTTGTTCCATGTAGATTTCTTCTTCTAGATCTCCATTCAGGAAGGCAGATTTCACATCCATTTGATATAATTTGAAGTCATGGTAGCATGCAAAGGCCAGAAAAATTCTGATAGCTTCCATTATGGCTACAAGGGAAAATGTTTCATCGTAATCAAGCCCTTCAATTTGTGAATATCCCTTGCATACAAGTCTGGCCTTATTCTTGATTATCTGTCCTTGTTCATTCATTTTATTCTTGAATACCCATTTTGAGCCTATGAAAATTTTCTCAGTGGGTCTTGGAACTAATTCCCAAGTATTTTTCTTCTCAATTTGGTCCAAATCTTCATTCATAGCATTTACCCAATACTTGTCCTTACTGGCTTCTTCAAACTTCTTTGGCTCTATTTGTAATAACATAGCTATGTATACCTCTTCTGTCTATTCAGTTAGTTGTCTTCTTGTCTAGACTCCTTCACCCTTGTCCCCAATGATTTTATATTCTGGATGGTTCTTTTGAGTGTATCTTAAGGGGGCTTTCAAGCTCAATTTAGCATCTTTTGTTTTCTTGCTTATTTCATCACCATCTTAGTTCTCTTCTTCATAATCTTCTAGAGGATTGCTGCAACCTGTACTTCTTGTCTTTTTTGGTAGTTTTTCATCAAATCTTACATCAATGCTTTCCACAATTTTTCGAAGTGTTTTGTTGTAGCACCTATAACCTTTACTCTTGGATGGATATCCTTAAAATATTCCTTCATCTACTCTTGCATCAAACTTCCCTAGATTTTCATCATTATTCTTTATGTAACACTTGCCTCTTAAGACTCTAAAGTGCTTGATTGATGCTGGTTTACCATGCCATAGTTCATAAGGAGTCTTGTCACTGTTTGGTCTTAAATGAGCTTTGTTTAGAATATGCACAGTTGTGTGTACAACTTCTACCCAGAAGGTTTGGGGAATGTTACTTTCTTACATTATGGCTCTGGCAATTTGTTGTAGAGACCTCTTTTGTCTCTCTACCACTCCATTTTGTTGAGGTGTCCCTGCAATAGTAAATTGTTGTTTCATCCCATGTTCATTGCATAGGTTTGCAATGTCATAGTCTGTGAACTCACCTCCTCTGTCTGATATGATGCACTTTAGCTTTCATCTTGTTTGATTTTCTGCCAGTGCCTTCAATATTTTGAATTTCTCAAGTGCTTCCGATTTATATTTGAGAAATCAACCCATGTCATTCTTGAGAAATCATCTATTATCAGCATGAAGTAGGATTCTCCACTTGGTGTTTTAGTTCTTGAAGGTCAACATAGGTCTATGTGTACCATCTAAAGTGGGATACTTATTGGTAGCTCATCTTTGGTCTTAAAGGATGCCCGGGTCTATTTTCCCAATTGGCAAGATTTGCATATGGTGTTTAAAGGCATTTTTATTTCTGGCATATCTCGGACTTCTTTCTTCTTGCTCAGTTTGATGATATGGTCGAAGTTAAGATGTCCCAATCTCCTATGCCATTACCATGACTCCTAGAGTTTTCTAAGATGACATGCTTCATTCTCTTCTTTCACTATGTAGACATTACTGTCTGTTCTAACACCTTTGATCAGAGTCTTTCCTGTGGTGCTTGATCTGAATTCACAGTCTTGTGCTCTAAAAAGAACTTCACAGCTTTTATCACACATTTGACTGACACTCAGCAAATTTGCTTTCAGCCCATCCACAAATAGTACATCTTGGGCCTTTCCTTTTCCATTATCTAGACTGACTGAACCTTTTCCTTTGATTTTCCCTACTTTGTCATTGCCAAAAGTAACATTTCCATATTTCTTTTCATCAAAGGTTATAAAATTGCTTCTATCTCTAGTCATATGCTTTGAGCAACCATTGTCCAATACCATTGGCTTTTCAAGTCTTCAGTTGTTAGAGGCAGGTCACATTTATTCACCTTCTTTTTCCAATGCATGCATCCTTTTGTTTAATACATTTTCTAAGATGATGACCCACATTCTCTGAGAGGAAATTTGGAAGGCATATGTCCAATTTTATTGCATACACAGCATTTAATCATATTTTTAGCAGAATTATGAGTATGAATAAAATCTCCATGATTCATAAACCTCCTTGAGGTTTGTAACATCAATATTTGTCCATATTGTCTGCATTCGATGATTTTATGGCCAAATTCCTTGCAGTAAAAACAATATCCATAGAAGAAATTTGCATACCTGATGAAAGGTTGTCTTCTCCATTTGTTTGCTTGAGACAATCTCTTCACTATTTGCATCCTTTTCTGGTTTGAATTAATCCTCCTTGTATGACAGTATGCAGCAATATGTCCTAGCTTGTGACAGGCATAAAAGGTGGCATTTTTCATAGGAGGGAAGAATCTCCTTTGATGACTTCCAAATTTGACATACTCAAGGGTATATGAGCCTTTTTTTGTCGGCTGAGAATTTGTTTCATTCTTTGTTATTAGAGGATCCTTCTAGTTTCTGTCTCCTTCATTACATGTTTCTTATTTTGTGGGAATCATTTGAGCTGCTTCATTATCCTTATTTTCTTTTACAAAAATAATATTTTTGTTTTCCTTTTCTTTGCCTTTATTTGATTCTCCTTCATAGCCTATCCCAGTTTTTATCATAGGAGATCTTTGAGCATCCAAAATTTCATTCAACTTACCAAAGCTTGTAATTTGAGAAGAATTTATTGACACTTTCCTATGGGCATTTTCTAATTTCTTCCTCAGGCATACTACTTCTTCTTCCAACTTCTCTTGTTCCTGAATTTTATCCTTGATTTGCTCCAGTAACATGTCTTATATCTTCTTGGCTTCTTCAAGATCTACCTTCAGCTGAGTGAGGACTTCTGAATTTTTCTCTTCTCTTACATACTTGAGGAGAATGTATTTGTTTTTTCTGCACTTCAGTTTGAGTTTTTCAATCTCCTCTAGGGCACTTCTTAGCTCCCCCTCAAGATCAAATTCACCTTCTTCTTCATATTCTAGAAGGAGTCCTTCAAGTTCTTCTATGGACATCAACATAAATTTAGAGGTTCCTTATTCACTTGAGGATTCATCTGAGTCTTCAGATGCACTGCTGTCTTGTTGAGCATAGAAATATTTTCTATTGAATTTCTTTCCTTTCTGCCAGTTCTTTGATGTAGTTTTCTCTGATTATTGAGCCTGATTCCTTTTTTTCTTATGAGGACACTTAGAAGCATAGTGTCCAACTCTTCCATAGTTAAAGAATTTAAATGGAATTTTACCTTTATATTTACCTGAGCCTCTATCCAGTTTCTTAACAAATTTGGCCTCTTCTTAGTCAGACCAAGAGCATATATCTTCCTTTTCTTCTTTCTTCTTCTCTGTCTTAAAGGCTTCCTCCCTCACACTTGACTTCTTCTGTGGGAGTCTCATCTCATTGGTTGTTAGATTTCCAAGTAACTGGTTCATGGTCAAGGTTTCCCAATCAGTGCTTTCTTCTACGACAGAAACCTTGAGGTTAAAGCCCGATGGAAGAGATCTCAGAATATTTTGAACAACTACAGCTTCTTTTATGGTTTCCCCTAGAGCTTTCATGCTATTTACTATTTCTACAACACTTAAAAAGAAGCTGGCAATGTCTTCATCATCATTCATTTTTAAGTTCTCAAACTGGGCTCTATAGACTTGAATTTTGGCAGTCTTCACCTTCTTGTCTCCCTCATGGATGTTCTCTAGAGTATCCCACATCCCTTTGGTAGTCTTGTTGTGCATTACTTTGATAAATTCTGCCTCACATAGTCCATTTAAGATTGCATTCATGGCCTTTTCATTGGCTACAAAAAAAAATTTAGATTCCTTCTCTGAGTTAGTTGCCCTTGGGGCATATCCAAATTCCACAGCAGCCCAAACTTCTATTCCTAGAGACATTATGTATGCTCTCATTCTGATTTTCTAGAAGCCATAATTAGCACTGGTGAAAAAAGGGGCTTTCTTAGTTGAGCTTCCTTCTTGACTAGCCATTCTCGGGACCTATGATCTCCTCTTAGTTGTTAAACTGGTACAAAAGGAATTGGATATGATACCAATTGTTCAATACTTAGTTAAACTAAGAGGGGTGGGGGATGAATCAATTTAACACATACATGAGCTTTTTAAAAATTTTCATCAAGCTTATTTACAAATTAATTTTATAATGAACTTAGTATGTGAACAGTCTTAATATGTAGCAACAAGTATTAAGATAATGTGACACCAAACTTATTATGAGAGCAACAAGCATTAAGCAGATTGGATAGAACATATCAACACATAAGCAACACACACAGAGATAGCAGATACAAGTGGAAACCCATAAAGGGAGAAAACCACATCTTATTATTGTTGTGATGCAAAGGCAAGCTCCAAATCCCTCTCACCACTGATTCTCTGTATTCCAACCTCAGTCAGCTACAACTGACATCTATCAAGCTTCAACTTGATATGGAAACTCCAACTTCCTCATTCTATCAAAAGAAAATATTTGCTAATTTACCTTAGATATCGGCTCTGTTCTGTAGCATCTCTTTCTGCTCCTCCTTTTTCTTATCTTCTCTGCCTCAATTCTTCATATTCTACATTCTCTAACCTCTTTCTACATATCAATTTGATATCTTTTATAAATTTTTCCTCATAATTGTTCGTATTCCACAGGGAATTCAAGGCGAATAGCCCTGACTCTTTTCCTTCTGCCTCCTCACTTATTTATCTAGCTCATTCAGAAAACTTCAACAATTTATACATCTTTCAGTTTTACAGTGGAGTTTTGTTTCCTACGGAGACTTGCCAGTGCATCACAGACAATATAAACCAATTAAAATAAATGTTTACATTCATTTACAATATGGATTACAAATCAATCCATTTATTTTTGGATTACCATGTGTTTGTCTTTTCTGTGACTGTCTTTGTCTTTTTCGGCTCTACTTGCTCTCTTGTTCACTGTCGTGGTGTAACTACTGCATATAAAACAACTGTATTATATAACTCAGATAACTCTCGAGAATATGAGAATAATAAATCATTTTAATACATAAAATTCCCTTTCGGGCCCACTCACCGAGCTTGCTCTATTCTAAGATGCGGTGCATCACCTCTTGAATATGTCTGATTGTAATCAATCACAATGGAAACTTCCAGATGTATGTTCTGATGCTCTGCTCTCACTCTGATTCGATGATTCACCGTTCACATATATAAATATGTATATATATTGTTTTACATACATATATACATGCCTCTTTGCTTTCCTTTAACTCTTCAGCTTTGGTATAAACACTCGGAGATAACTTGTATTAATCTTACCTTTTGAATGGAGCCCACATGCCAGCTATACTCCGCCTAATTTATTTCAATCGCAATCGCAACATTCACAATGCTCCTATGACTTGGTCATTAGATTTCCGCCAATGCGATTATCAAAGGCCCCACCATATAATCAATCGATTCATATCCGCCATCCATCCCTCAGCAAATCCAACAGCTATCATCTGATCGCTCAATCACAATTAGAACTTTCATTTGTTCGTTACTCTTTCACCTCTGATGCGATGAATCTCTCATATGCGCTTTAAGTCAGAATTCAAAAAAATATGAGAATGACCGTTTATAACATATCGGGTCCGCAATCGCAATCGAAACTTTTATTAACATGTTCCGCTGCCATAATTTTCTCCGATGTGATTCGTGAGGGTCCCACCTTATAATACTTTATTTGTTTTAAAAACTGAACAATGGAGCCTTTTGTTCTTTTAGTCTTGCGCACAAGCATATAATACATATGCTTTATATTATAACATTGGTCCCTTGCATATAAAGAACTACATATATGTATATACTTTGCCCCTTCATCTTTTATGTATCCTTTAGCTTGGGTTAAGATTCTCGAAATTTTATGTACGGGGTTCCACACTACACATATAATATCCTCCATCAACATTATATTAATTCTTTGGGTCAGACTTAAACCCAGCACTAATATACATATTTGTATAACCTTTTGGGCTCCATAGTTTATTTAATGCTTCAACTCAAAGCATAGAGTTAGCCATGTAACATACTAACATTGCAATAGATATCAAACCTTGACTTCATGTAATAGTGCTCGAGCCCACAACGTACTGCTATACGCTAACTGTCATACGTAGCACCCATGGGTGACTTGCATATCAATTATAATATATGGACATAAATTACGGCCTCGTTCAATTTATTATGAACCTTATAATAAAAGCCATGTATTTAACTTATATGTGAACACTCTACCATGTATTCAAATTCACGTGGACTAACTCAACCTGCTTTCAGCCCACCTTAGGATTTATCACAATTCAACATACATATATACCACACATACGAATATGTTGTGCTCAGCATATAAATCTAATTACACAGGTCCACTTCATATATATCAACCTATATTAATATACGTTATAACCTCCACCTTTCACAACATTGTAATAAGTCTTGAGCTTGGTTAATAACCAACCATTAGCACAATATAACATAAAGGCTCGGACTTATGAATTTTAATGTCACTGCCCATTCAATTCATGCACTCCGACATCAACAAACACTATATGAAACCTCCACGCAAATTACCAAATTCAATATAAAATAACGATTGGCCCCACAGGATATTTCTTTGCATTAAACATCGCATAGATCTAACGGTCAATGTACTCTCGCGCTCCAACTCAACTTGGGACCCCCATTAGATAGATGACATGCAATATCACATTTTTCTTTGGGCCGAAGGTTAACACACAAAAATTACACAATGTAAGTGGTATCGAAATACCACCCAAAGACGCATGTCCATCAGTGACATAGATCACGTTCAGAAATCAAAATCTACTTACCGCTCCCAAACACACGTAATACTGGGAGTTTCCAAAACTCTGGTTTCACTATATATTCAAGCTTCTACTCTTGACTCAGGGTTCTAGTTCTAATAATTTCGCTTCAGTTGTTTATTTAATCTCAATTATTTGTTTAAATATACAGATTGTGCATTAACCTAGCATTATAACTAAAGTGTATATTTAACAATTTATTCCTTCTGCCTTTCGGTTTCGCTCATTCTGCATGGTTCCACATCTGTTGTTTTCATTTAATAATGGATTTGTTAATGGATCTGTCTCTGTATTCTCTGTCTCAGTTTCACTGTACTTTCTGCAACCTTTATCTGCTGCTCGAATGTTTCATTTCACGACTCTGCATCTATATTCTCTGTCTCTGCCTCTATATCTCCTGTCTCTATTTCATTGTACTCTCTGCAACCTCACTCTGTTGCTCGACTGTTTAGTTTCATGGGTCTGCCTCTGTATTCTATTTCTCAACCCTCTACATCCTCTTCAGATATTTGCTGCCTCTCTGCTGCTACTCTACCTCTTTTGCTCTCTGCTTCATGTCTCATGGTCTCTCTTCTTGCCTCTCTTTCTCTACTTCTTGTTTGTCACTTTGTGCTACTTTGCTTCTCTTTTTGCTGCATCTGCTACTTTGCTATTTTTCTTCTCTTCTTTGCCATCAATGACAACATTTCCAACATATTCCCACTGCATATACAATGTGTGATCTAGTATAGACCATTTCATTCATCAAGCTACCCACTACACTTGCATATGGAGCACGAGACATATCCTCCTCTTCTTATTCTGTCTTGAGACACTATTCAGTAGACATATTTACACCTATAGGAATAGGAACCTTGATTGATTTACTATCCTGCATATTGAACCTTTTCAATATATTATCTACATACTTCCTCTGGGTTAACTAGAGCTTCCTATTTTTCCAATCTCTCTTAATTTCCATGCCCAAAATATAGTTTGCAACACCAAGATCAGTCATGTCAAATTTGGAGAACAATTGGGTCTTCAAATCTTGGATAATTTCTTTTTCATTTCCAATCTGTAACATATCATCCACATACAAGACCAAATCAATAACATGGTAACCCATTAATTTAAAATAAACACAAGAATCCTCTCTACTTCTCATGAAGCCATGTCCCCGTATATAGGTATCAAATTTCTGATACCATATCCATGGTGACTGTTTTAACCCATACAAAGACATTTTTTAACCTGCATATAAGTTATTTCTTGCCCTTCACTATAAAGCCTTCAGGTTTCTTCATGTAGATCTCCTCTTCTAGATCCCCCTGAAGAAATTTTGTCTTCACATCTATCTATTTTACCTCAAAATCAAATGTAGCAACAACATATAAAAGTAATCTAAAAGAAGTAACCTCAGAAACAAGAGAAAAAATATCACCAAAATCAATTCCTGGCACCTGGGAATAACCTTTTGCTACCAATCGAGCTTTGTATTTCTCCACCTTTCCTTATACATTCATATTCTTCTTAAAAACCGATTTTCTCCTGATGGGATTCCTTCCAGCCGGTAACTCCACTAGATCCCATGCCTCATTTTTGTGCAAGGATGCCATTTCATCAACCATGGCCTCCTTCTAGAGTTTTCCATCCTTTGAATCGACTGCCTCCCTCACAGTTTTGGGATCATCGTCAGTTATAGTTAAAGAAAAATTTGAACAGAAAGCAGATGAACTATACCTTTCCAGTTGCCTTCTTTCCTGAACTGATCTTCTCACGACTGGAGTTTGTGGCTCCTTCTCTTCTTAATCCTCTTCTGTTGTAGAGTCTGATTCATCCTCCTTTAGCTCAAAATCTATATTCTGAGGTTCCTCTGGTAAGAATTCATGTTTAACAACATATTTCACCTCTCTAAACACCACATCTCAGTTGTACACAACCTTCCTTGTTTCTGGGTTCCAAAGCTTGTACCCTTTTAAACCATCCTTATACCTAATAAAGATGCACCTTTCAAATTTATTATCCAACTTGGTCCTTTTCTCATTTGGAACATGTACGCATGCATCACATCCAAATACCCTCATAGATGAAAGAAGGGTTTCTTACCAGTCCATACCTCATGTGGAGTCTTATCCTCCAACGTTGATGAAGGTGATATGTTAGCTAAGTAATATGCAATCTCCACTGCTTATGCCCAGAATTATTTTCCTAACACGATACCACTGAGCATGCTTCTTGCCTTTTCCACCAATGTTATGTTCATTCTTTCTATAACTCCTTTTTGCTTTGGTGTGCATGGATTATTCATTTTTTGTGCTATACCACACTTCTTATAGAATTCTTCAAATTCCTTCTTGCAAAACTCTCCACCATTATTTGTCCTCAACACCTTTATCTTCTTCTCTGTCTAGTTTTCCACCAGAGCCTTTGAGACACACAACTGTATTGTGCTCTTTGCCTTCTGATCCAACTTATTCAAGTCCTAATCTAAGATTTTCGTTGATTTAGTACCTATATCTAGCGTGCTCCACTAATCTTTATCCACCAGCAGATCCTCCATCTTGAGCTTCCACAACTCAAAAAATTTACCATTAAATTTCTCAATCTGTATATTTCCACTGCTCACCATCTTCTTTCACCGCAAGAATCAATACTGCATATCTCCCACTAAACAGGATCTACCACATGCCCGAGACCAAAACCCCTCAGCAGCAAAGGCATCTCCTTGAAGTCAAAACAACTCGGATACCAGATGTAAGTTTTAACCCTGTACATAAATTATATGCAAACGAGTCTAAAAAAACATAAAATAAACAATAGCGATAGCATAAAACATAAAATAAACAATAGCGATAGCATAAAACATAAAATAGATATACACAGATATTTTCCCCTAGATCCCAAATCAGAACTACCAGCTTGATTTTTCATTATATTCCTTTTAGTGTTACAACACATATATATACATGTCGAAGCATAAATAAAACTCAATCCATTAACCTTGGATTAGAACATAATTGTATTTCCCTTGACGAGATCTACAAAATACTAGGGGCCGAAAAATATCATGCCCCAAAACCATGTGTAAACCCATGCACAAAACCATGGGTGGCTCCGTCCACCAAAAATTAGGGTCCAAAATATTTTTTTCAGGCGCGTAGGACTAATGGTGGAAATAATATAACAAATACCAAACATTGGATGCATAATTTTACTCCTCATCCAATGAGCACACATGTTGCATACTTTCGAATGACCATGCTATACGAAAAATGAGAAATACATGAAAAACATGACTGTAGTAACGTTTTTAATTTATTTCTGATTTTTAGCGTAACAGTGTGCATCGAAAGTATGCAACGTTGGTACTCCTTGGATGAGGTATTTAATTTTTCATCCAACAAGTACTCCCGCTCCAAATTTGAGTAAAACAATAGGGAGATTGATTGAAAATACAAGTTAAAAAATTAGTTTTATTATTTTAATATTTTTTAAAATTTTCACCTTTTTACCCCAAAAATGATGAATCATCTCCATGTTTGATATCATCATCTTGAATCCTATTGGTTCTTATAAATTTAATTTTTGTTGTACATTTTTCTTAGGAGACCCATTTTAGACCTCAAAATTTCTCTAATGAAATAAGAGACTTTTTCGTTTTGGCTCGAATCTATCAAAATCCATCCCCATAACTCTCTAACCCTGTTGATCCAAATTCCTGGTTAGATTTTATTTTTATTTGTATGCATATTATTTATCCCAACTTGAACCCTAGTAACAATTGTTGTCTTTAACTTACAGTGTTATATTCTTTTGCTATTTAAAATTTCGGAAGCCTTCACAACCCTCTTCATCTTTTCATTCATTTACTTGGGCATGTGAATTAATATATGGATAATCTGAATGATACTATAGTTAGATTGTGAAGGCATTCCTTGGTAATTCATGGCGGAAGTCAAAAGGTGAAGAATAATAACTTCATTTCTATGTTCAATTGAGAGTACTTTTCTAAAATTACTTTCCAAACATGTGATTGTGATATGAAATGAAATCTGAGGAAAACAAGTCATTGTTTCTTTTTGGCTCAAATTTGTCAATTTCCATCCCCTATAATTATCCAATTGTGTTAAGCCCAATTCATGGTTGTATTTTATGTTGATATATCTGCATCCAAGCAACAATTTATGCCTCCAACATAGGGTGTTATATTCTTTCACTATCTCAAATTCAACGATCTTTAACGAATTTCTTCAACTTTTCATTGATTTACCTAAGTACATTCGTTAATTAATGTCTAAATAATATCGATTAATTTCTAACTAATGTCTAGATTATCAACTTAGGTATTAGGGCTAACTAATGTCTAGCTTATCAACTTAGGTACTAAGATTCACATAGCTTTACAATTGGCTTTACTTATTGATTAACGTGTAATAGCCTTTTTGAAATTATAGCATTGTAAGACACAACCTACTTTGACAGAGGGGTTCCCTTTTTCCTAGTTGCCAGATATAGTGTGTGTGGATGTTGATCCTGGGCAGGGGTCTGAGAAGGACACACTGGGGCGAGTGCCTCAATGGATATTCAATCAACTCGCCATTCTCTACCATCCCACCGGAACTCTCTATCTCTACACACATAAAATTTAGATTTGAAGTTGGGAGCCCAGAAATTTCGGTAGTCTAGGCCGGATTACTGCACTGGTGGAGAGGTTTATCTATCAATGAGAAACTGTAAAGTCTACCATTTCCTGCACTTGACGTATCACAGCTTGGTTGGTGACGCATCATGAACGAGAAACTAGGTGAAAGACTACCATTGGTTGCCGCTGACGTATTAGTGCTCTGCTTATTAATTAATAATAGATTAATTTTAATGTAAAACATAATGTAAAAGGTTACGAAACTATTAAGTAAATATAGAAGCAGAGGGTATCATTTTACAAATAAAGCTTTTGTGATTAAAATATTTCTATTATTCTTTCCATTAATGTTCAAGCGTGTTGAAAATATAAAGAATTAGGTTTAAAACATAATGTAACATTAAAAATATAAAAAATTAACTTTAAAACGTAATGTAACAGGTTACGAAACTATTAAGTAAATATACAAGCGGTGGGTAGCATTTTACAAATAAGGTTTTTGTGAGTACAAATTTCTGTTATTCTTTACATTAATATTCAAGCGTGTTAAAAAAAGAAAAAATCAACATTAATGTCCAGGTTTCACATAAGAAACTATTAAAGAAATAAATAGGGTTTCGTAACCACCAACTTATTACTCTCTGTATTAATATAGATGTGTGTTACAAAGATAAAGAATTAGGTATATCATTAATATAAAGGTCTTACATTCTAGATGTGTCATTTACATTAATTAAATTAAAATTATATAATGTAACATTCAGTATGCAAAGTGGTTGAAATCACATCCCTGGGTTTACACATTAGACGAAGAATATTCTCAAATCCACTTGCGCTTGTTTGTTTAAAATATATATGCCTATTTGATTAAAGTATATATAGTTAAAATATTTAATTGTGGCATGTCAAAATCTAAATGTTACTTGTAGTTGTTGCACCATATGTGACTGGATGAGCCAGAGCATAAGGAAGTGTAGGAAGCACAAAATAAAGAAAAGATATAATTTTTTTGTTTTAAATATATGGGGTTTCCTCGTGTCGCTTCCCTTTCCTCTGCGCCTTATTCCCTAGACCGGCCGCCGTTTTCTCTGGTACATCGGCTGCCGCTGACGTATTTCTACTTGGTTTTCCAATCTGCTCATTAAAAATATTGAAAGTCTCTTGTGGATCAGTATGTGTTTCGGCTGGGAATTGGTGTGCAATAGTATCGATGGTTCTAGCGTTGCTTTACTTGCAATGGTACTACACATATATCGGGCGTACCTACAAAGATCAAATTACTGGACATGTTTCAATGTTTAATGTATGTTTCTCCGAGTTATCAATTTGAAGAGGGTTTTCTATAGATCTATAGCTGTGTTGTCTACCTCGGTCTTTTACAACGAAAACCAGATTCCAGGTAGAAGAATATCATTTTGGTCATCAAAATATAAATATGTTAACCAAGGCTCAAAAGATCTAAATATTCCAAGTGAAAACAGCAAGCAGTGAGGCAGAGGTGGATATGAACATGGGCTAAATATTCCCTATAGCTGGGATTTGTTCTCTGGCCTATTGACAATGCCCGGAAATAGTACCTGCAATTCCTCTCATTTCATTTATGTGGCCATTCACATAACTTTTCCCAGCAGTGTTCTTAAAAGGCAATAAAAAAATAATATTTTTGAGTTATTGGTCTTGTCTTCTTTTGTTTGTCTTATCGGCAATTGGTGGATCAAAAGTGGGAGGGGAGAAAGGCTGCATTGGTGGATCAAAAGTGGGAGGGTAAGCTTAGAAATAAAATTGGGAGCAGAAGGGAAAGCCACCAACACAAGGAAGCTGATTAAAATAAAACATCTAAAAAACATAACAATGATACCTCCACTGAAGACGAAGGAGAGAAGGGGTTCACCAGAAAATCAAGGAAAAGCACCTAGGAGGAGAAAGAGACACTAAGACTGTTGTACTCAACACAAAGCATTAAAACATTATATCCAACAACTAGCAAAAAAAAATACAATACCATACCAGGTGGTAAACCTAACTTGACACACTTACAAAGACACTAGAGACAAATAATCACATATAAAAGAAACAACTCTTGTGAACCCCATCCTCATAAAGTGATGTGTGAGAGATGCGAGGCAAAAAAAATTTCAACCACTACATTGCCTAGCTACTCAATCAAAGGGATGGAGGAACTAAGCCACGAGGCCCTAGTCCTTGTCCCAATGAAAATCTACGAGTGCATAAAGACTCGGAAGGGTGCCTTTGTCCAAATTCATTGAAAAAACGTTTAAAGCTGCAAAAGCTTGGTCAAAATGATGGCCATAAATCCTAACAAATCCCCCAAGGTACCAATCCTCCTTTAATTCAAAGAACCAATTTTTTTGGCAGCCAAACCATGTCACGGCAATTAACAATTGCAATTAACTTTTGAAGTTTAAAATGGAAGAAAACTACATTGATTTTTAACCATTAGCTTTATAATTGACAAGCATTTGGTTATTTTGAATTTAGTTATGAATAAAATAATTCGATTCGTACATACCTTGTAATTTGCTGCAAGAGGTGGCAGCTAACATTGGCGCTGCAACTTGTTATCCCTGATCTTTCTGGTCATGACTAGCGACGATAGTGGGGTCTTGTGATCTCCGCAGCTCTAATCTCTGGACTAATGAGAGAGTCTAAGGCTTCTGCAGCCTTCCACGCTACATACTTAATGTTATCTGCAGCTTTTGAAGGGAGCAACTTTGCAGTATCCTTTGCATGACGAAAGCATACTGAGGAAAGTTCATACGAATAGCGGAAGATCCGTTCTCACGGGCAACTCTTCTGTAGCCTTCCACCCTACTCCACAGTTTCTGAAGGAGAGCAGCTTTCTAGTATGCTGTTGATGTGAGCAGAACACTGTGGAAAGTTCAAACGATTCGCAGGTGAGGCTCCCTTGAGGAGCAAGACGGCTGCGTCAAACGCAATTGCAGCCATTTCTGCAGTTGGTAACGTCTCAAGATGGACGCTGCTTTTACTTCATCAATATTCCTTTTATTTCAAACTCGGGCAACCCACTTGCCATTGCACTTCAATATTTCTTTAATCCTCCTCCCCTCGGTTTCTCTTTCTGATCTTTAAGGAGGAGGATTAAGGAAATACGGGTATTAGCAGCAAGTGGATAGCGCGGGTCTGTAATAAAAGCAATCCTGACGGAAAGCCAAGACGCTTCCATCTTGGAACGTTTTCCACAGCAGAGATGGCTGCAATTGCATTTGACGCAGCCGTCTTGCTCCTGCGAATCTTTTGAACTTTCCAGAGTGTTCTGCTCACATCAAAAGCATACTAGAAAGCTGCTCTTCTTCAGAAAGTGTGAAGAACATTAAGTATGTAGGGTGGAAGGCTACAGAAGAGTTGCCCCTCTGATTACCGTGGAGAAAAAAGGTCGGGAATTACAATTCCCCGCCCCCTCACCGCCGCGGTGGCCAACAGCCACCATGGTACTTATTCAGCTTCATTGATGTGGTACTTATAGGTATGCATGTTCAAATTTGGGGATGGTAGAGTTGTCTTACGGTCAAAATCCATATAAAACGGCATATAAAACGGAGGGTTTTTAGGAAGACGAAACGGCATATAAAACGGAGAGTTTTGAGGAAGACGATTTGAAGTGCCGATGTGGAAAGTTAAGGTGTCGAGTGTTAGCTGTTATAGACCGTTAAGAAGACGTGAGAAGCAAGATTTTGAGTTCAAGAATGTAAGGTAAAATTCTCAATGTTACACGTGTCCGTGTTCTCAAATTATTAAATATTTTAGTTTTCTTTATGGGGATATGAACAAAGTTTTTTTTTACTTATATATGTATGGTTTAAAATGAGCGTTTATATATGGTAAATACAATAAAAAAAAATTGACATTTGGATTATTGAGAATCTATAACTCCAAAATAAATATTTACTATATTTTGATCCGAAAATATTTAGAAAAACCTTAAAACCATATAAAAAAATAAATTACTATGTGAAAATCTTTCTAATTCCTTAAAAAAAATAACTTTATTTTAATATTGATAATATATGTTAATAAAAATATGCCCAGCTTATAAATTAATAATATATATTAATAAAAATATGTGCAGCTTAAAGATAGTTACCATTAATAAAGAATTAGTTTGTACTCGAAATATGAAAATGTTTAGTTATATAATTTTTTTGTTTTAATATATTGATATTCATATTCAAATAAAATATCAATGAATAAGTTTAGTTAATATGGAATATTTTGAAATAATTTTTAATGTGTTAGTTAATTTTTTTAAATTCGTTTATTTGAAAATTTGATTTTTTTTTAATTTTAAATTCAACTGAAACTTATTAAAATATTACATTTAAATTAATAGTAATAATATTAATTTAATTTTAAAATTATAATCAAATCTGTGATATTTTTTGAAAATATCTAATCTTCTGTACATTTAAGTATCCTTCTAGATGCGGGTTATTGTGCCCACCACAATCTGTTGGATTGAATGAAGGTGATTAAGTTGTGGGGTCACGTTTGATGTGTTTTTTATTTGCATAGTCTCTTTAGTAATGCTGTAAATGATTTTAGTGTTATAATTTTTGACTTATTTTTCAGTTTATATATGGTCAAAGTACCAGTTTTAAAAAAGTAAATTTTCACTATGATTATGGAAGGATAAAGTCTCGACATTAAGATTATAGTGTGCGCTCATGTGGAAGGATAAGGTCACGATGTTATGGTTATAGAGTGTTAAAATTTTTTAAAGGGATGTTATAAAAAATTAAGAAGACGTTGAGAAGCATGATTTTCAGTTCGGAGATGGAGGATTAAATTTTGGATGTTAATGGAGGATAGTTAAATTGTTAAGTTTTCATGTTAATGGAGTTCCATTGTTAAGACATGGAGGAGAGTTAAATGGTTAAGTTTACCTGTTTTGAGTTTGTTTACTTATTATATGTTTCGTAGTTTTTATTGGAATATGGATATTTTTTAGTCCAATATTAAATTTTATTTTTTAAAATAATTTTGTTTTTCAAAATGGTGTTTTGACGATATATATGAATTAAACACTTTGAAAAAACTAGAGCATTTGTATTAGACAAATTTCACAACTGAAACTTTTATTTCCAACAAATCTCTAGTTTATTATTCATATTTTATATAGATAAAAATGCTTTCAGATTAATCGCATCGTTAGGATTAGGTCGAGGTTTCGAACCAGTGAATGTGGTTCAATCTCAGGACAAGGTGAACACACTAATCGATCTCAAAGAATAAATAGACAAGATGCATCATTACTTGGAAATAGTTATTGAGAACTAGCCACGGACTGGTTGTACCCTCAACTAGGGGAGGTGACATGCTAAAAAATCTAGCCATCCAAGGGAGGGTGTGGCTCAGGCTAGGTATGATTCCCAGATGACATTAACAGCTTAAATGTCCCTAGATTGAGGCTTCTCAAGCCATAAGTCTAGCCTGAATAATCAGACACAACTTGACACACAAACAAAAATTGTAAAAACTTTTAAAAATGTTTAATTTATTACATATTTTAAAATAAATTTTAACTATCCCTCATGGCATGTGATTCAAGAGAAGTGGGAGATTGAATGGAGTTCATTCAATTTTGGTGGTGATTTCGATGTGTTTAGGAGATTATGGTTTGATGTTTCTATATAATTTTTAGTGTTTATTGCAAATAATGTTATTGTTATAGTTTTGGAGATGTTATTATGTTAAAATATGCAGTGTTAAATTTTTTTAAAAGGTTGTTATAGTCAGTTAAAAAGACATCAAGAAACATAATTGTGAGTTTTGAGATGGAGTGTTAAATTATTGTTGTTAAAGGTTGACTTAGCATATTTAGCTAAATTGTTAGGCTTAGAGGTAAATTATTGGTGTTAAAGGTTGAATTTATAGCATAATTAGCTAAATTGTTGGGCTTAGAGGTGTTAGTGTTATTTAATTTCTAACCAATATTCATCTTAACTAAGCATCTATTAAACATCGAGAGGAAGGATATCACTTTTCACTCTCTACACTTCGCAAATTTGATCTCTTTGTACTTGATCTCTCTGTACTTGGTATATCCAGAGTTAAGATGGATCTAGATTGGTCCTCATTTAAATAGGCTATATTCAACGTGAATACAATGGGCTCTCATAAACATGGATCTTTAAAACCACTCGTAACTTGACAAAGTCAATTTTATCTTATTATTTTAGTGTAAAGTTATTTTTACTTTAAAGTAGGGGTATTTCTATTTTTATTTTATTTTGACAGAACACAAAATTTTAATCTTGGGTTATTTTTATTACTATTTTATTTTGACTAAGTACAAATAATTATAGAAAGTTACATTACAACCTCTCTAACATATTTGGTTGAAGAGAATGCAATTATATGTTTTGGAGTTTTTATCAAAATATAGAGAATTTTTTGTTGGTAAAACTTTAGTCTTTGTTATTTAAATTGAGTTTTTTAATATATATATATATATATGAATTAAATATTAACACCTTAAAAAAATATGGAACACTTGTAGATAGTCTATAACTAAAAAATTTGATTCCAAAAATTCATCTTATTCTAGGAAACTAAGAGAAGAAAATATGTGAAAATACCTTCCCAAACATATAATAAATAAACTATTATGGAAAGATGGTTTAATTTCCTATTTAAAAATTTTAACATTCTTTAATATTATTCATATTGTTAACCATAATAATATAAATAAATCATAAATATCTCTTATTATTAATGTTTATTTATATTTAAATGTTTAGTGATATGAATGCATAACACTATAAAAGACAATTTTATAATATAGATATTTAATGTTTTAATTTAAATGTTTTAAGATTTCAATATTTGAAATTTTGATTTTTTTTTAATTTAATTAAAAAATATTAGAACTTTTAATTTGAGTTGTTTGTTGATTTTAGTTTTTTAGTTTTTTTTTTTTTTTTTTTTTTGACTAATTTCTATTATATACTACAAAAAAGTACAATCATGTTGTTTTTTTTTGGGGAAACTAACTTATAGAGATAGTTAAAAAGTAGAAAATGAGGCTGCTCTAGGGGGAAACCAGCTTGTAGAGAGTACCATAAAACATAGGAGGATCTGTCTCGTATGGGGAAACCAGCTGTTAACAAAGTATTCATAAAACTAAGATTACTGTGGATAAGAAAATTAAGCAAAGAAACTATAGCAACACGTGAAAATCTTGGAGAAAAAGGAGCGATCACGCTACTGAAGCTTGTCCTTTACATCTTGATTCTGCATATGCAAAGGTTATTCCACAATGTAGTAGGCATAGTCAGAGTGGGCTTCCTCCTTCTTGGAGAGCTTAGGAGCCAGCTCCAGTGTGGAGGTGGAGTGAGCACCTATGTCTTCCACATTGTCAGGTTGCCTGATGCCTTCAACAGAGCTGCTACCCCCCTTTTCGAGGTTTCCTCCATGGTTTTGATAGGTAGGGCCACCATTTTTCTGGGCATTAGGGAAGATGAGTGAGAAAGTGTGGATTTTCTCGGCCTCTTTCTAGAACCGGAGCCATAATTGTCTTGTTGAATTTCAAGAATTTTAATTGAGAGGTGGGCTGAAAGAAGTTGGGGGTCAGAAAACCTTTGGTGCCTCCAAGGCCATCAAGAAGGCCATAGTGCACTCCACTGGGAGAAATATTGGAGGGCGAGGGGGAGAACCATGACCACCACCCTTGCGGTAGCGCATGCGATGGCGGGAAGGCATAATTTCTGTGGAGTGTTGGGGATGAAAGGGAGGGATAGAGTGAGCAGAATGACCCTGATGAATAGGGAACATATACACAACAACGTGAAATAGATGAACAGAGGGCTGATGGACGGTGGCGTGAGGAGTAGATGCATAGCTGGGACAAGCATAACAGAGAAAGGGAACTTGAAGAGAAATCTTGAGAGAGAACTAGATGGAGGTGCGAGAATAATGTAAGGGGGAGATGGCACCCTTGCCCATAAAATTCCAGTGAATACAGAAAATAAGTTCAGGTAGAATTAAATGCTCAGTACACCAGAGTGAATACCTAGAAATGAATTAGGTCATCAACGAGCCAAGGTTATTTAAGGCTCTCATGTCTGACGCAGGTGGCGCCTCATGGTGAGGCCGATTGCATGACAGTAGAGAGGCCATGTGGCCTTCTACCAAAGCCTGTGTATCCACCAGCATCTGGGGATTGAATGTATTTGAGCACCAGCTGAGTGCATGTTGTGTATAGGGACTCATCATCAATATGCTGAAATCTGCAAGAGAGAAGGGGGGAGTCATGGTCCACCTCTTTTTTGGCTAGAAAGTCCACAACAACATTAGCTGATCTTTGAACATGCATAAAAGGGATAGATGTGTGGGAATGCAAGAATTTCTCTAGTTGTTCCATCCGAGTCGTTAATCTCTAGCTCTTGGAGAGTTTGGAGGAAGAGGAACCTTGGAGAAGTTTTTGAGCGATGTTGATAATCATATGGGAGTCCCCTTCTACTTCTAGAGGGAAGAAGTTGTTCTCGTGACCAAGTTGAAGGCCTTGTATAAGACCTTCCATCTCTATTGAGTTATTAGTGTCCCACCCAATAGCTCCAAAGAAGATTATAAAAGGATCCCCTGTTTTGTTTCTGATTATACCTCCAAAGCATGCTTCTCCCGAACTACCTTTGGAAACTCCATAAAAGTTTAGTTTGTAAATATCTAGAGGGGGAGGGCTCTAAGAGGAAGGAGATTTTGGCAGATGCTTGGAGGAGGAAGATACCGCAAGATGGAGGGGAATTGAAAGATTCCATTTTTCCCATATAATTCTCTCTAAGGGTTGAGTTGGCAGATCCTCGTCTTTGTAGTGTCGCAGGTTGAAGGTTTTTTTTCCTTTATTGTAGAGATTGTTCTATATGATCTCAAGCGAAGTGATGTTGTCTTTGAAGATGTGGTTGTTTCTCTCCTTCCATATCATCCATAGGAGGAACCTCGGGACGAGTGTCCAAAAATAGTTGAATAGTTCGTTGTTGAAGGGGGCCTTCTTCCAGAGGTGGATAGAATTGATGAAATCCCCTCTTTTTCTATTAGTTCTATAGCAAAGAATGTATATTATGTCTCACAGAGAGCTTGCTAATGGGAAATTTTCTAGCAGATGATTTATGGTTTCTTCCTCTCTTTGACAATTCGAGCATCATGAGGGACCTGTTGATCAAGAGATCAGGAATTTTTCTCAAAATTTAAAGTGGTCGAAACTGTACCGAACCTATGTTACCAGGTAGATCTCATCGTTCTGATTCTGGTGCCACAAACGGTTCGAAAAACCGATGTCGTATGAGGGAGATATCACATTTTGATCGATTTCCCAATCAACTAATTTTTTATGATAGGGGTGACTGAGATACCCAGCTAGCATGAAGGTACAGTCAGCAAAAGGTGGAATATTCCTATGAATATTCCATTTTCCCAATCTAACTAGGTTTCGCAAAGTGTCATATTTTGGGATGCTGATATGGTTGTACGACTGTTTTTGTGGCTCATGAGATGGGTGACACGTGGCTAGCCCAAAGGCTGCCATGTGTCCCTGGAATGTAATGTAAAATTATATTGGAGTCTAGGGGGTTCGACCCCATTACTTCGACCAAGTCTGTTGTCACGTGATAATTAACCTTATAGTGCAACGATTCCATTTAAGCATTGCAAAGGTTGCACATGGCAGGGGGGGGGGGGGGGGGTACACTGTTGGTGATCCCAACCTGCCGGCAGCCTCGTTGTAATGGTCACATGGTAAATGTTTAACAACTCTGGCATATAATACTCCAATGGTTCCAAAACTGTGACTCCGACGGCTAAAAACGTATGGTCACATTTCACATGTTAATTATCGCAACATCAAATGTTGAAACAATGACTATGTAACCATATCTTCGGCAGACTATGCTAAAATTTTATCACATGCACGTGGTTTCCATTAAATATGCCGATGGTTTAGGGAACTTTTCCTCCCGCGCGGTTCCACTCTAAGCTTTTAAATGCGGAGTTATATAACCACAAAGGTTGGGGAGGGTGGGAATGTGGCCACCCCCGCCCCTAACTGTAAACATTGAACTTAAATGGTTTCCGCTGGCAGGATTTTAGCGTGCTATTTAAATTAGGTGGATTTTGCTATTTTAACTGCGGTTAAACTGCAGTTCTCCACATTTATTGGAGCATTTATAGCTGTAATTGGGAAAATGGCTAGAGAGGTCAATTTTCAACCAATTTGGGTGAAACAAGAGTCTACCTATACTATTTTGAGAATTCTGGAGCCACTGGTGTAGAGAAAACAACCATTGAAGGCTTGTAAACATATGTATTTGCAAATTTTGAGTATAATGACAAAGAGGGACATGCCATTGGGAACTAGATCAACAGATGTAGCCCAGGAGGGGTGAACTTCTTCATCATTTCTGTTGTGTAAATATTATGTGTGATGCTATTTATTTGTTATACATTGTTTTTTAGTGTTATTTAGGCTTATTTACATGTTTAAAACTCACAAATTCATCAATGTTTCATTGTTAAATTAATCATTCCTTAAGCAAAAAAATTGGGATAAATTGTGCATGTTTTATAACTGAAAAGAAACTTAGCACAAAAAACTAATACAATCCTTTTCAGATCAGGTTGGTATTAGAGTTACAGTTTATTCTCTAGTGTTGTTGTGTGAAAATATTTGTTTAAATGTTTGCAAGTTTTCACATGCTTACTAGGCTCAAGCTTAAGAGAGGAGAAGGCAAATTGGTGGAAGCAAGAGGGTCTCAAAGTGAGCCACAACAAAGGAGGGAAATATTTCCACATTATCCACCACCTATTTCACCTCCAAAATAAGCAGAAGAAACATTAAGCATGCCTCAAGGAGAGGGAGAAATCCATGAAGAGATGGATCCCAAAGAAGAAGAAACGGTGGCCAGGAAAGCATTCCTTGACATGACTGAGATGGTGAGAATCCTTTATTAGGAAAGAAATGAGAGACAAGAAGGAGAAGGATCCAAACTTTGCAAGGAAGGACGAGGATCATCAGGAGGTCACAATGATGAAGATAAATCAAAGAAGGGAAATGGAGGAAATGGAGGTAGTGTAAAGTCACCATCCTCACCCTCATCATCATCATCCTCTACTTCATCTTCAATACATCACTCGTATAATTTAAAGAACATTGGTAAAACACCTTTTCTAAAACTAGATGTTAAGTTTGAATTGCCAATTTTTACAATGCATAAAAGATTTATAATTGGATTAGGAAATTAGAGGTCTATTTGAGAATTCAAAACCTTCATGATGACGTTACCAAAATCCAACAAGCCTCATTGAGAATGGAAGATGCAACACTTGTTTGGTGGGAATCCAAGATAAAGGAGGAGATCAAGAAGCATGGAAAGATTATTATATCATCGACTAATTTCATTACTGCAATAAAATGATATTTTTATCCATTATCTCATATGCAGAAAGCCATAATGAACTGGAAAAATTTTAGACAGTTGAAAGGAGAGAATGTGCAAGAATACACCCAAGAATTTAGGAGAAGAGCTCTCTTATTCGAGTTAGATTTGAAAAGCCAAGATACTTTGCTAGAGTACATAGGAGGCTTACATAACTACCTAAGACATACTATTCTCATGTTTAACCCTACAAGTCTAGATGAATTTTGTGTTCAGGCCACACACCTAGAAGCTAGAGGGAAAAATGTTACTAGCGAGGGTAGGAATAAACCTTTTAAGTGGAAAAACAAAGAGAATACCTGAAAAGGTAAGTGAAAAAAGAATGCATCTATCAATAAAGAGAGAGAAAAAGTGGTTTGTAAATTTTTTTCAAGAGAAGGCCATGAAAAATTACATCCTAAAAAGAGGCCCAAACATCACAACAAGGGGAAAAAAAATTGCAGCTACAACTCAACATGATTTAGGAGAAGATTTAGGTAATGAATATAAAATTACAGCCATGGGATTGAAGAACATGAAGAGGAAGGAAAAGGAAACAAACCCAAGTACTAGTACATCAAAGTGTCACATACAAGCTCCAAATGAAGAAGAGACAATTGAAATGTTTCATGTCAGGGTCATATCCAAACATACAAAGATCGACACACTATTTGACAATGGGTCACAACCAAAATTAATCTATGAAGAATTGGTTAGGAAACTTAATCTTGAGACCATTCCACATCCAAAACCATATCCACTTGGGTGGATTTGTAAGGATGCAAATTTACAGGTTTCAAAGAAGTGCATATTGTGGTTTGCAATGATTGCACATTTTGTTGACATAGTGGAATTAGATGTGGTTCTTCTTGATATTACACATATTATGTCGGGAATTCCTTACTTGTATGACAGGAAAGTGATCTTCCATCACCATGAGAATAAATACCATTTATTCAAAGATGGAAAGAAGTACATTGTTAAAGCACATCGCAAGAAGACAAATATTGCAATGGTAAATGCTGGATATGTAAAGAGGTTGGTGAATTCAAGTAAGAATTATGTTCTTCTAATGATTAAGCCTAAAGCTGATGTTAATCATGAATCATTTAAGGATTGTGATCCTAAGTTGAAATCAGATTTAGATGATGTAGTTGATGCACATCATGAGATGTTTCAGGAGCCAACAGGATTTCATCCAAAAAGGGAGATTCAACATGAAATTCAATTGCAACAATATTTTCCTCTTCCAAACATCGGCATGTGTCACATGTCAATAATGGAGAATGTTGAAATTAAGAGGAAAATCAAGGACATGTTGGACAAGGGATGCATAAGGCCAACACTTCGCGGTGTGGTTCACCCATAGTCTTGATTCGAAAGAAAGATGCAACTTGGAGCATGTGTGTAAAACTCAAAGCTTTTAACAAGGTAACAATAAAGAATCGATACCCACTCCCAGGGATAGATGATTTTCTTGATCAGCTAAAAGAAGAAATTTTTTTCACTAATTTAGATTTATGAAGTGGATATCATCAAGTAAAAATTGTAGAAAGTGATATATGGAAGATTGCATTCAAAACCAAACAAGGACTATTTGAGTGGTTGGTTATTCAATTTGGTTTGTGTAATGCACCGAATATTTTCATGCGTGTTATGGATAATGTTTTGCATCCATTTCTTGATGAATTTTTGATTGTGTATTTAGATGATATACTAATTTTCAGAAAAACAAGAGAAGAACATTTCTTGCATGTGAAAAGGGTGCTTGATGTTTTGAAGAAAGAGAAAGACTTCTCTGGTTTATTTGGGACATGTTGTAGGAGGGGGCGAGTTGCGAATTGATCCTTCTAATTTGGAATTCATTTTGAATTGGACCAGTCCCAAAAAAGTAACCAAGGTAAGAATTTTCTTAGGCACAACTCAGTATTAGAGAAATTTTATCACTAAATTTTCTACCATAGCAGCTCCTATGCATGCAGTGAAAAGTGTGAAGAAAGGCTTCCAATTGGGAGGAAAACATCAACAAGCTTTTAAAGCTTTAAAAGACAAGATTAGTTCAGCTCTGTTCCTTTCATTACCGAATTTTATACAGCCATTCGAGATACAAATCGATGTTAGTGACTATGCAATGGGCGCAGTACTTTTGCAACATGGTAAGCCTATCACTTTTCATCTTGAAACATTCAATGGTGTTGTAACTAATTGTCCTACATATGAAAAAGAGTTTTATTCATTGGTAAAAAGAGTCAAGAAGTGGAAACACTACTTTATTGGTAAATAGACTATTATACATACCGATCACCAACCATTACAGTACTTGTAGTTTTAAACAAAATTGCAGCAATCACGACATTTTAGGTGGATTGGATTTCTTCAACTGTTTCACTTGGTTATAGGGTACAAGAAGGGTATTTTCAATAAATTTGTTGATATTCTTTCAAGGCCAATTATAAGTGCTTCTACTTTACTTAAAAATGATTCTATTGTACATGAGAGTTACATAGAACAATATGCACATGATGCTAACTTTGAAGATGTGTATGCTAGTTTGAGTGAAAGGAATCAAGTTGAGGAAAATGATTATCACATGCATAAAAAAAATTTGTTTCATTTCGGCAAGCCATGTATAGCACAAGGAGAGAGGCTTAGTGTCATGAGAGAGGCTCATTCGTCTCTTATTGGTGGATACATTGGGGTAAGAAAAACAATGGCGCATCTACAGACGTGTTGCTATTGGCCTCACATGATAGATAGTGTGTCGTATTTTATAAGAGGTTGTTATATGTGTGCAAAAACAAAGCCTAGAAATAGGAAGCTTGAATTTTACATGCCACTACCAGTACCATCAAGGGCATGGGAGAGTGTCTCCATGGACTTTGTTGCAGGTCTACCTATGTCAAGAAAACAACATGATTATCTTTATGTAGTTGTGGATAGATTTAGTAAAATGTGTATACTTATGCCATGTAAGAAAAACATAAATACTGCTAAAACTGTTGAACTTTATTTTCAACATGTATGGGTTCATTATGGATTTCCAACTTCTATTTTTAGTGACAGGGATTCCAGGTTCATTGGGAATTCTTGGTCCAATATTTGGAAGATGATGGACAGAAAGTTGAAAAAGAATATTTCTTTTCATCTACAATCTGATGGCCAAACCGAGGTGGTGAACTGAACCATTGTGCTTATATTTAGATGATATTATAGCAAAAATCCCAAGTTGTGGGATGAGAAATTGCATTACATTCAGCATGCTTACAACTCGGCAAAGCAATATTCTACAAATACTTCACCTGTTGAATAATGCTTTCAGTATTTGCCCAAATCGACATTAGACTTCATCTTTGCGAAGGATGTTGAAATTGAGACCATAGTGATATTGAAAAGGCTAGAAATTTCATCGAGAAAATTCATATTATTCATTAACAAGTTCAAGAACAGCTTGAGAAGAGTCAAAGAAAATATAAGGAGAGGCATGATAAACATAGATTTGATCACAAGTTTCAAGAAGTAGATGAGGTATGGTTGCACATAAGAAAATAAAGGATGCATGGAGAAGGTAAAAAGCTCAAGCCCATTTGCTATGGTCCATTCAAGTTCATCAGGAAAGTTGGTAACAATGCATTTCAACTTGGCTTGCCTTCATATATTAAAATGTATTCAGTTTTCAATGTTGAAAATTTATGTTTGTATGATCCCTTTTTGATTGATGGTCAAGGAAGTGATGTTGAACTTCCTTCTATTGAATATTTATCACCAGAATTTCTGGATGAGATCCAGGAGGATATCATCCTTGACAAGAGGAAAACAAAATCTAAGAGGGGAAGTGTTGACTGTCTTCGAGTTGGGCTCAAAGGCAGTAAGTGAAGCAAGGCAAAGTGGATGGAAGTTGGAAGTTGAGGGAGATGTACCCTCATATACTGAAGAGGTAATCAAAGTATTTTAGAGTTCAAAAGCTTCTCAATGGGGAGGTGTGATCAGGAGATCAAGAATTTTTCTCAAAATTGAAAGTGCTAGAAACTGTACTAATCCTGAGGGACCGGGTAGATCTCATAGTTCTGATTCCGACAGCATGAACAGTTCAAAAAAATGATGTTGTATGAGGGATATATTTCTTTTTGATCGATTTCCCAAATAGCTAAATTTTTGTGACAGGGGTCATTGGGATGCATAGTCAGCATGCAGGTATAGTCAACAAAAGGTGGAATATTCCTAAGAATATTATGTTCTCCCAGTCCAACCATTTTTCACCAAGTGCCATATTTTGGGATGTTGATATAGTTGTACGAGTGTTTTTGTGGCTCATTGGATGGGTGACACGCGGCCAACCCAGAGGCTGCCACATATCCCCTTGACTGTAGTGTAAAATTATATTGGACTCTAGGGGGTTCAACCCCGTGACCTCCACCCGCGACTTTGACTGACTCTACTGTCACATGATACTTAACCTTATAGTGTGACGGTTCCATTTAAACATTACAAAGGTTGCATATGGGTGGGGATCGCTGGAGGTCCCAACCTGCCGTCAGCCCCGCTGTAATGGTCACATGGTAAATGGTTAACAACCATGGCATATAATACTCCGACAGTTCCAAAAATGTGACTCCGACGGCTATAAACGTATCGTCACATTTCACATGTTAAATACCGCGACATCAAATGTTGAACTGACGACTACGTAACCATATCTCCGGCAGACTATGCTTAAAGGTTATCACATGCACATGGTTTCCATTAAATGTGCCAGTAGTTTAGGGAACTTTTCCTCCAGCGTGGTTGCACTCAAAGCTTTTAAATGTGGAGTTCTCTAACTGCAAAGTTTGCGGTGGGCGGGGAGGTCGGTATGTGGCCACCACCGCCCTTAACCATAAACGTTGAACTCAAATGGTTTCCACTGGCAGGATTTTAGTGTGCCATTTAAATTAGTTGGATTTTGCAATTTTAACTGCAGTTAAACTGTATTTCTCCACATTTAGTGGAGCATTTGTAGCTCTCATTTGGAAAATGGCTAAAGAGGTCAATTTTCGACCAATTTGGGTGAAATAAGAGTCTACCTAGACTAATTTGAGCATTCTAGAGCTACTGGCGCATAGAAAACAACCATTGGAGGCTTGTAAAAATATGTATTTAAAAATTTTGAGCATAATAATAAATAAGGGCATGCCATTGGGAGCTGGACCAGCAGATGTAGCCAAGGAGGGGTGAACTAATTCATCATTCTTGCTGTGTAAATATTATGTGTGATGTTATTTCTCTATTATACATTGTTGTTCAGTGTTATTTAGGCTTATTTACATGCTTAAAACTCAAAAAATCATCTATGTTTCATGGTTAAATTACTCATTCCTTAAGCAAACAAATGGACACAAATTGTGAATGCTTTATAAGTAAGAAGACACTTAGCACAAAAAAGTAATATAGTCCTTTTCAGATCACCTGTTAATCCTTTTTTAAGAAAATTATCCCAGGTTAAGATGTGACATTTGTTGAGAAGCCATAGGAAAGTGGAAAATTTGGGCCATAAGCTCGGGTTCCATATCTGCGTCAAAATTAAGTCAGGTTGATTAGGATCAATTTTCTGAAGCAATTGATAGGCCTCTTTGGTCGAGAGGCCTATCAGTTAGGAAGACCTAAAGGGTTGTTATAATTAGTTAAGAAGACCTCAAGAATCATTATTATGTGTTTCGAGATGGAGTGTTAAAGTATTTGTGTTAAATATTGAATTCGGAGCAAAATTAGCTAAATGGTTCGGCTTAGAGGTGCTAGTATTATTTAACTTCCAACCAATATTCATATTAACTCAACATATATCGAACACTGAGAGGAAGAAAATCTCTTTCCACTCTGGGTACTTCGTAGTGCTTGTGATATCCAGGGTTAAGATGGATTATTATTTTAGTGTAAAGTTATTTTTACATTAAAATAGGGTTATTTCTATTTTTATTTTATTTTGGTCAAACAAAAAGGTTGAATTTTGGTTTATTTTTATTACTATTTTATTTTTGACATAGTACAAATATTTATATAAAATTAGATTACAACATCTCTATCATATTTGGTTGGAGAGAATCCAATTATATGTTTTGGAGTTTTTGATCAAACTATAGAGAATTTTTTTTTTAGTAAAACCTTAAATTTTGTTTTTTTAAATGAGATTTTTACTATATATATGAATTAAACACTAGCAACCTAAAAAAATATGAAGCACTTGAACTATGGATAGTCCATTATTAAAAAAATTAATTCCAAAAAATCCCTACCTTATTCTAGGAAACTTAGAAAACATAATGTTTGAAAAAACATTCGAAAACATATAATAAATAAACAATTATTGAATTTAACTATGTGGAATTTAAATTCCAGGAGTAGGTGAAGGAGGTAGTGGAAAAAGATCCTGAATGCCAATTTTTAATGAAGCAAACACAAGAAGCAAAAAATCAGGGAAGACAATCAGATTATACGATCAATAATGAACAACTATTTAATTTTCGAGGAAAGATATACATTCCTTATCAAATAAGCTTGAAAGAGGTGATTTTGGATGAGCATCACTGAAGTTCTTATTTTGGATACCCTGGTTACCAAAAAATGCTAACAACAATCAGAAAATATTACTTTTGGCCCAGAATGCATAAAAATATTGCTGAATACTTGACCAAATGTCTGGAATGTCAACAGGTGAAGGTGGAGCATCAACACTATTATGAATATAATTTATAATAAATAGTATAAATAGAATAAATATAATTATTAATAGTCAAATAAGGATTATGTAAGTAGTCATTAAGTTGGTGAAAGGGCATGTCTAAAAGACATGCCCAGTCATGAAAGGCCACCTACCTAGGTATATAAGCAGGGCCTCACTGTAACATTTTATCATCACTTATAAATTTTATATATAATATATTATTATTACGAATACCTCTTCTGTATTTTACAATTAAGTTAACAAGCCTACGGTTTTTTTGCTCCATTTGGTATTAGAGCGAGTTCGTGTTGTGGCTGCCTTCTGCTACTGCTAGCTACTTTCAATTGTTACATGCGGTGCCTCGAAATCCATGCTGCTCAATGTCTTCATCAACGCCGATGCCCGATTTCAACAAAAAATTGATCGATCTTGAGAGTAAGATCAATAATTCCGATGAATTCACTAAGAGATTAATCAATCTTGAGGATAAGTTTACAAAACATTCTGACAACATCAAAAAAATTCAAGACATGACAAATCAGATAAAAAGACAAAATTTAGCAAAACCATAGCGAGTCGACATAAAATCATAACAAAGAAATGCAGAAGATAAATTCCATTTTGGACAAGATAAATCTGACGCAAGAACCAATATTCCTAAATATTAGACATAATCAAGAGAACGATTCAGACGATTCAGAGAATTTAGAAGATAATGTGGAAGAAGACTATCTTGACAAACAAGGAAATGAAAAATATCATAATAATGAAGAATGCTATAACCAGGAAAAGAATGTTGAACATCCTAAATTAGGAACTACTGAGTGTGACATAAATGATACTGAAAACCAATGTGTGTATATGACAGTTGAAGATGAAAACAAGGAAGATAAAGATTCTACAAAAATTACTAATGAAGGATCACTACATTCCATAGAAGATCAGGAAGAGCATATCATCTATGGATATTATTTTTTTGAAATATCTAATCTGAAATTGGAAAAAAATATGCCAAGCATCTTCAATCTCATAATGTGAGAGTTGATATATTGACAAAATATTTTGATTGCCAGTCTTCAGGTGTCCAGCTTGAACCATGGTTTGGTGTAACATATCATATTGGACATATTTTGTCTATTCTTATAGATGCTTCGGTAAATTTACCTATCATAGATCAATCGATACATTTACCAGATAAAAATGATTTCCTTCCATGTGATTCTTCAATTAAAAGTTTAACTGACTTGAATATCAATGACATAATGGGAAATCAGATAGAGTGTTTCGAGGTCATGAAGGAAGACATGGAAAGAAACTGTGTGAATACCAACTTGAAACCTTTAAAACATCCAACATATTTAAGACAACATATTTGGCAAAAGGACTTTTGGCACATGACCTAAAAACCTTATGGTCTTCTTTCACTTATTCTAGCAAACGTGATAAATTTTATCCCATAAATTTTCAGCTAGATTTATATTGAAGGTCATCGCTCTGGCTTATTCCAAAATGAAAAGGTGAAGATCATATTGGATCCCATTAGAATCCATACCATAACATCAATTAAGATAAAAAATATGAAACAACATGCTTCTCGTCCCTCCACGGTTGACTACAGCATTTGAGATTGTGTTCAATATCCAAACGAGTTTTCTTCAAAATGATGTAGTCCTCCACCTCCAACCCTAATGGCAATGGGGAAATTCACCGAGATGAAGGTTAATCATCAAACGTGCATGTAATTAGTGAGCCACAAATGCTCGTGGCTTTGAATGAAAATAATGAGGACAACAGAAGCAACGTTTTACCTACCTTTTAAGGAGAAAATAGAAATAAGAAAACATTAGTATTAGACTTGGACGGAACACTGGTTCATACCAAATTTACACCAGCGTCAGTTGGCTATAATTTTACCATAACGATGCACAATTACTAGAAACAATTTTATGTGTTGAAAGAGCCAAGAGTTGACGAACTGTTACTATGACTGGGCACCACTGGATTGTACGAAATCAAAATAGTTATTATTGCTTTGGGGGACCATGTGTAGCGACCTCGTGAAAATTATGTGGTGGTAACAAGATTATGTGCCTCGGCCCACATACACTTCACTGATTATTATACCGAAGTTCTCCCCGCCGCTGATAACCAGTTCGCCCACTCCACCACTATCCACCCGATGTCCCTGCCCCAGCCACTACCATATGCCACCACAGTCGGCCAAAACAACGACAACCTGTCGCCATTCCCCATCACCGCTCAACAATATTTATTTCTCCACCGCTGCCTGGCGATTACAGACACAGGATATCCCGAAAATCTCTTCCACCAGTGCACGTAGCCACAACCACTATAGTCGAGGGTTACGATGACATGCACACGCTGTCTCTATTCCTTCCCTATTTTCCAATCGCATTTTTCATGGACAATCTGATCCTTGTTGCTGTGTCATCCATCTCTTTGCCTCTTGTAACAAGCCACTACCAACAACAATCCCTGCAGCCACGGACTTTCGCCTTGCTAACCAGCTACTGCCTTGCCATTGATCAATGCCGCAAGTCACCACCACCAACCACTTGCAGCCACTCAGCAATCGTCACAATTCCACATTGGTCGTCTCCCTTGTGCCTGTTGTTAATCGAACCACTCTACCCCATCAAAACACAAACACCGCCACTGTGTCACAATTCAGTCTTTTGTCATTGAACCTGATGCCCACATTCCACGCTATCTCTCTCAACTAATATTCGTGAAAGTCTAATTGGTGACCTTAAAATTGATATGTTATTCATGTGCTTTCAGTAAAATAAATTAGAAAGCTAATTAATTAGTTAATTATATATATATATATATATATATATATATATATATATATATATATATTGAAATTATATAATTAAATTAACAACTAGTTATTTAAAAAAACAAAAGAAGAAGAAAGGAGGAGGAAGGTATAAAAGTGTTACTCTAAAAAATTAAAAAGTGAATTATACCTGAAAAAGGTTGAAAAAAATTAAAAATAAATAAATAAGTAAAAAGGGACATAGAGAACTCTAGTTTCAAGATAGTATTTAAGAAAATAAAATTAAAACTAGTTCAAAAAAAAATAATACATGTTGAGGTACGTGTGACCACTCAAGATTTATTAAAAATGACCTAAGGAAAGTGAAGGCAATTGTTTGAGATCAAGTTGAAGTTATTTTCCTGTAATTAAACTTTGAGGACAAAGATTTTCGGAGAAGAAGGAAATGCTATGAATATAATTAATAATAAATAGTATAAATAGAATAAATATAATTATTAATAGTCAAATATGTATTATGTAAGTAGTCGTTAAGTTTGTGAAAGGGCATGTCTAAAAGACATGCCCAGTCATGAAAGGCCACCTGCCTAGGTATATAAGCAGGGCCTTGTTGTAACATTTTATCATCACTTATACATTTTATATATAATATATTATTATTACGAATACCTCTTGTGTATTTTACAATTAAGTCAACAAGCCTATGGTTTTTTTGCTTCAAACACCGAGTGGAATTTCTGCTGCAACCTATTCATGTACCATAGTGGAAATGAGAATTCAGTTCGCTTGATTTTATTACAAGCTTACCAAGATCGAACAGACAAAATGACTATATAATGGTGGTATTTGATCGGATAAGCCATGCGGCTCACCTTATTCTAGTACAATCCAATTACAAAATAGTGCAAATTTCTAACATCTTTATGAGGGAAGTGTTTAGATTACATGGCATTCCAAAAAAATTCATCTCACATTGAGATGTGAAGTTCACCTCAACCATTTGGAAGGCACTTTTCATCAGCCTCGGCTGAAAAATCCAACTTATCATAGCTTACCATTCACATAAGGATGGGAATACTGTGGGGAACTCTCTTATTCCATAGGCCTACTAGAGAGATGCCCGTATTAGTGTTGGAGACCCTAACACAAACACAATGGGAGGAGAATTAAAGAAAGACATAGGTGTTACACGTATTAGTAGGATGTGATTATTTTTCAATTTTTTTGTAGAAGAAAAGTCTATATGTTCTATTGGAGGATAAAACATATACATCTAACAAGGTATCAGGAAGGTATAGAATGAAAAACAACTAAAAATGTATCTGCATAGAGAGTGGAAGATCTAAGCTTTGCTAGATTCTGCAAGCTAACTCCTTTCCCTTCAAAACAAAATGGTTCATAAGAAATACTTGAAAATAAGTAAGGTATGGCGAGAGGTCGATACCTATAACTAAAGAAGTAAGGTATGGCGAGAGGTCGCTACCCCTAAGGAGTGACCAAATTAGGGGGGCGATAGAATCATTTTTTTGGGATGGTACGGTTGTTTTTTGGTCAAAGATCCATTTAAAACGCAGGGTTTTGAGGAAGAGGATTTGAAGTAATGAAGTGGAAAGTTAAGGTCTCAAGTGTTAGCTATTATAGGTGGTTAAAAATACATGAGAGGCAAGATTTTGAGTTGAGGGACGGTTAAGAAGACATGAGAACCAAGGTTTTGACTTCAGGGATGGAAGGTAAAATTCTCAATGTTAAAAGTTGACTCTAATGTTGGGATTCCAGGTTTTTGTGTTGTCAAATTATTATATATTTCAAAGTTTTCAATATTAATTTGTATTGTTTAAAATCAGTATTTAACTAGATACATTAATTAAACACCATAAAAAAATTTCACACTTAAATTGTTGGGAGTTCACAACTCAAAAACAAGTATATTCCTCTATTTTGGTTAGAAAATATTTCAAAAAAACCATTAAAGCATATAAAAAAATAAACTACTATGTGAAAATCTTTCTAATTTCCCAGAAAAAACAAATCAACTTTATTTTAATATTACTTATATTATTAATAAAAATATGTGCACCTAATAAATAGTTACTATTAATATTTATTGTGAGTTAATTTGTAGTGGAATTTCATAAATTTTTAGTTATATTAAAGTTTTTTTTAAAGATTTTTTTAATATATTGATATTGATATTCAAATAAAATATGAATAAATAAATTTAGTTGATATGAAATATTTTGAACTAATGTTTAATGTGTTAGTTTAAATTTTTTAAGATTGGTTTATTTGAAAACTTGATATTTTGGAGGTATATATTTTATTATTTTCTTTTATCTTAAATTTAACTTAAAATCATTAAAATATTACATTTGAGTTAATAGTAATAACATTAATCTAATTTTAAAGTTACAATTAAATTTCTGAAAATGTGTGAAAATATCTAATTCCATTTATGAGGACCACTAACTATGCATGTGTCACACATGCTATAATCCACTCAATATTTTGAATTCTCATACCAACATTCTGAAGGATAATATTGAGAAACGCCTAATCCACATAGTCATAATACGACTATTAATCAACCTTCATCACCAGTGCCTCCAATTATTTTTTCTAAATGGTATGGACACATTCCTCTGCAATACCAATTGCATCATGGATAAATATGTTATGAAGGAACACAAATTATTCCTTGGAAATGCGAAGTGAAACTAGTTCTTTGATCTATTCCGCAATAACCTTTGACATGAGCTTATGAATAATATTGCATGGTGAGATCTCCCAAAAATGAGAGGAGGAAGGAGCAGTGACCTTTGGGATAAGTGCAATGAAATTTGATTTGATAGACCCCAAGATGAAACCCCTGACCTAGGACTATTCTACGATCTAGAAAAATTTTGTTTTCATGTGGTAAAATAAATATAAGAATATCTCAACCATCCATTCATCAGGTCCAGGGCATTTGTCCCTGGAAAAATATTCTAAAATTAGGTGGATCTCTTCGATAGTGGCGGGTCTATATAGTGCTACATTTTCATCATTGTGAAACATAGAAGGGTATTCCCCCATACCCAAAAGAATGTCTTCTATGTGAGTCTCCTCTGTCACCCTGAATAGATTCTCAAAGTGTTGTACTGCCTACCGATGAATCTCAACATATGTATAGACATGGCTTATGTCTACCTCCCTAACATAGCAGATGGAATTTCTATTTTTCATTTGTTTTGCAAAGCGATGGAAAATTTTTGTGGTGTGATCCCCTTCTGAGATAAAAATAGAGCTACTCTTTAATCTCAATGTGTACTCCTCAATTTCCAGTATGTGTGTCTTCCTCTCCTCCAAATATTTCAATATATCATGTTGTTGTGGAGTGAAAATCCTTCTTGTAAGGTGTTCCCCAATCTATTTAATATTTGTCACCAGTGCTTTTAAGTGTTGAATCTATTGAATATTTAGATACATAGACTAGTCTCTTTAGGTGTTTTAACCTAAATATGATTCTATTTTTCATTCACAAGAGTGCTAGTTCCTTTATTCTAGTTTGAACGCCCACCATCCAACTCGTGTTTATTTATGTCATGGCCCTATGTATATGATAGGTTAATTGAAATCTTGGAGGGTCTAGCGCACCAGGTAACTGTTCATTCCTCATTTATCATTTTTTATAGCGTTCCTCTTCCTCGTCACATTCTGCATCGTATTCATGTTGTGGTTTGTCTCTTACAGGTATTTACGACCATCGCCTCACTTTTTCTTGAACCATGAGAGACGTGGCTTCCTTCAGCATTAACATGGACTCCTCTTGTCATTGACAGGTCGGTATTCACTGAACGCTAGTTAGAAGGAGCTACTTCTCCTCGCATTTGTTCTAGAAATGTTTTCGACAGCTTAAAATTTTTATTGATACAGTTGTATAATTTTGACTATTGTAAATTTTGAGTTCCGACACTAAATGTTCCTTTATATCAAATTCTGGAACATTATGATATGATCCCCATGCCACAGTGGACTTGTAACGTTTAGATTTTCATTTATATATATATCTCTGTCATTTCTTGATTTTCATAATATCGAGTATTATTATGTGTCTTCAATAGTAATCGCACTTTGCTCTTTTTAGCTTGGGTCCAGCTTAATAAGTACTTATGGCATTGTTCTGCAACTACGTATACCCCACTTTTGTTGTATTTTATTATATTAATGCCTTCTGGCAATACATTTGTTAAACAATACTCATGAACATGGTAATTATCTGAATGAATAGTTTAATTGTTCTTTTCCACAGTGTAAGTTCAGTTACATGTAGTTTTATAAATCCACATTTTATTATATCGTTAGATTGATGATTCTACCTCGACCATTCTTACACTCAGAATGTTAGTCGTCAAAGGCATTTGTATATGTTTATCATACTACCCTGGTTTGTAGTTTTGATCATAACAGTAACTAAGTCTCTTCAATATTCTTGGAATAGTACAAAGTATTACCAACACTGCTCTTTACATTGGTTCAGTACTTAATTAAGTATTTTATAGTTAATTTGCAAATGATATTTGTCTACCTTTTTAGCATCATCTCTCGTCATGCTTCGTGAATACCTACAGGTGAGCTGTTAATATATATATATATATATATATATATATATATATATATATATATTTGTCTAGAAGACTTTTGCATTTCTAGTATTCCACTATACACTCTTGCATTTAGTTCACATGATAGAATAGAATACTTACAGCTAAATATGCCCTGCTGTTGTGAAATTTGTCTGTTGATTATTTAGTTAACTTTCTTTCCCATATTAATTTTAGCCTCTAGAGTAAGAAAAGTTTATTGAAATAAGTATAAATGGGAAATCTCATGCTAACTGAAAATTGCTTCCTTCTGATGTGGAATTAATTTCTTATATGCAGAAATAACTTGCTATTGTACTTTTGTTTATGTGTGAATGATGTGCTGACCCTGGAAGTTAGTCTGTATATTTTTTTTTTTTGTCTCATTTAATGCACAGTTTAGATTTCAGTTCATCTATTTCTATTTTCAATTATGGTACAAGAACTCCCATATTGATCTATCCTAATCATGTGCATAAATTTATACTAGTAGATCAGGAGCAGTTTAAAGTTAAATTATCTGTGGAGGAATATGTATCCTCAGATTTAAACTGACCTCGGTTTAGAGTTTCTATTGGATTCTACTCTACATATTTCTTATCCACAACTATACATAATTATAAAGGTGAATGTCTTATGATTAATTCTGTTAAATGTAGCACTAATAAATCTAACATACAAATCAACTATTATATGTAGCCAATTCATACCACAGGAAGTAAAAACACCAATAAATTTAGAGCCATACCACTCTTGCAATTGACCAAACTCCCAACCTTAGAGTCCTTCTGTCTCCTAGAACTCACCCTCGAGCTGAGATCATCTCCTAGAACAGATCAACCTCTAATATTTTTAGGAGTAGCTTATTTAAGCTATTGTTCCCCAAAGCATGTTTCTAATTCTGCGTCCAGAATCTCATGATGCTTTTCTTCCTGTTTGCCTAGGCTTCCCATTTTAGGGATTCTTTAAAGCTGTTCTATGCTTTTCCCAGCTTTTCCAGCTTTTTACCTCTTCCCAACTACTTTCCTCATCATTGGGGAATTTAGATTTTTCCTCAAAAATATAAATTAGAAATAATTTCTTTCAAGGATTTTTGAAAGATTGTGGGGAAATATTTGCCTTATCCATCCTCATGGATTTAGCAAGTGATCTCATAAATCTCATTTTGGTCAATCTGCACAAAATCATTTTATTCATTTCCTTAATTTGAATAATTAATTACATTCACAAAATACTTGTCCTTTGGGGTCCACTCCCCTTAGGATTAAAGTTCAAATGTCTATTTTAAATTTCAAACACATAAACTAGGGGTGTCACACATAATTTGTGTACACTAAATTACAAATTGATTTTTTGAAATCTATTTTGTGTAAATGTTGACCAATAGATATATATCATGGAGGATGAATGATGAAGATCAGCCGAATCCCATATGGAGGTTCAGGGATCAGGAAATTTTCATGGTATTTAAATATAATCTTAAATCTCCATACATGTGTGTACATATGGAATTGATTTTTTATTAACTTTGTGAGTTAAATTAGTTGTTAATAAGTTTCATATTTTAATTTTTAGGAGGAAAGAGGAGAAGGGTTTCTACTCCATCCATGGAGCGTGGCCAAGGTTCAACCAATCAAGGTATGAGTGGTAGAAGGTTGCGGGAAGGGGGTGATATTTATTCCCCTGAAGGCCAATCAATGGCTGCTGGTTCTCAGCAGCGTCATTATGGGGCTGGTTCTCAGCAACGTCATTCTAGGGTTGGTTCTCAACAACGCCATTCTGGGGCTGGTTCTCAGCAGGGTCATGTTGGAGAAGATGTTAACCAACAACATCAAGGTTGCCATCAATTTCAATATTTTTTCATTAAATTTTTACAAATTTTTTTACACGTGTTTTTTGTAATATACGAAATTTTATATATATTGATGTAGAGGCCGGAAATGTTCAAGCTAGTGGTCAAAATAGATGCAGGGTAGCTCGCTACATTCAAGAAGAAGGATGTCAACCCAACACAACTTATCCGGCTGAGATTATTGATATACCATGGGAAACCAACATGACGGAATGCACCTTACAAAGGTGTGAAAGCCTTCATGCAAAATTTCAAAGAGATCTCGTGTCTTTGTCTCTACCTGGTGAGAGTCAAAAAAGCCTCGAAATAGTTACACATTCATTGGGTGAAATGATAAATGTGTACAAAAATCTGGGGCCAACCACCGATTCATTTGTATAATTGATGAGAAAGAGAAAAGAAACAGTGATGGGTCCCAAAAAATGGGAGAACATAAAACAAAAAGTTACAAGAGAAGTGACCAAGTCAATGTTTAATTACAAGGAAGGGCCAAAAAGAAAAATGTTGAAGGTGCAATATTTCAATCACCCAGACAAAGCTAGTTATTTGGATGATCGACATCTTGCGGCCTATGGAAGGCTTCCATGGAACGATGAGGTTCCTGTTTATTTTTCACAAATTTTTTATGCAGAATTTTTTTTGGGTATGAGACCCAACTACAATGACCCTCCTTCAGAATTTTTTGGCCCGGGGAAAGGTCGATTATATGACTATAAGGGCGCTAAGAGAGATGTGGAGTCACCTCGCCCTGAGCCGCCATTGGTGAGTTGACCGTTTCGAGTCGAAACTCTGCGATCAGAGATGGATGAGACTTCTCAAATAATTCGAGAAGCAAGGGATGTTATGATCGACAATGTTCATAGCGGATTAAGTGGAGTCGATCTTTTTTTAAATCGACAAAGAGCACGTGAAAATGCACGTGCCAATTTTTTTTATTGTACAGATGAGGAGATTTACAACATGAATGTTGAAGATCTCCGAACATATGCAATAAATTGTTGCAATGGTCTACAAGACCTACTTTCTCATGAGGAAGAGGGCACCTGAACGGTATGTGTTAGTGACAATTTGTAATAAATACATGTGTATGTACATGTATACATTTATTTTTATGTGTACATTAATAAAAAAAAATGTATGATTATATGTTAAAACATCATTTGCAGTTCTCAGGCATGATGCATGACGAAAATGTTAATATCATGTTTAGGACCTCTGGTTCAAATGATGTAGATGGGTCTGACCATCATGATATGTTGGAAAATGTTAGTGTTTTTTAAGTGACTCTAAAATAAATAATTGTTGCCACACATGTACATGTATGTATATATATAATTTGATAAAATGTTTTAACAGGTACCGATTCCGTCTGATGTTTTTGGGATGGTGGTACCTTCTTCTTCCTTGGGAGATGTACCTTCTACTTCCTTGGGAGATGAGCCACAAGTATGGATAATTTTTCGCAAGTTTAAAATTTACGTTTAAAAGTTTTATATATATATATATATATATATATATATATATGTATGTATATTCTACCTCAAAAATTTCCATTAAAAATTGAGATATATATATATATATAGAGAGAGAGAGAGAGAGATCTATATTTTGAGTTATTTAAAAAAATTTGAATTTAGGTTCCTATAGAAGATTTCTTTAATCCGCGGACTCTAACGATGGAGATAGGAACATCCACAGCATTTGAACAAGTTGTCTTTAGTTCCTTTTTTCAATATTATTGAAAATAATTTTATATATGTACACGTGCATTTTCATTTGAATGTTTTTAATTTATATAAATTATATATATATATATATATATATAACTGTACATGTATATTGTACAGTTTACTGCTGCAGATGTTCCTATGGGAGAACATGTTCATCAAATGGAGAGGGAACCTTATGAGGTATTGCATGATTTTTTTGTTATATTTTGTTTTTTACATGAAGTTCTAGATATATATATTCTCATTCATTTTTAAAACATCAAATTTTAATGTTCAAGTACATGTGCATTGTGTATGTAGGTTTCCCATTCACAGGATAGGGAGCGCTCTGAGACCCTAGTAGGGAAGACGCTAGATTCATTTCCATTTGATGGACATGATTTATAGTAGATTTGATTTCAAAATTTAGATGGTTTTAAAAAATTTTAAACTTGATACAGTTTGATACTTACATGAGATTTACAATTTTTGGACATATTTTATTACATTGTTATTATATAATTTGTTTTATTTAATTTTTGGATGGTTTTAGTACTTTTGGCATGTGAATGTGAAGTAATGTTGTCATCTATAAATTAATGTTGTCATCTGAACTACATTTGGCATGTGATATTTAATGTTAAATGTTTTTTTTGGATATTTGAATTATAATTGGCATGGCATGAGAAGTTTTTAAAAATTAAGTTTTGGATGGTTTCAATCTACATTTTGCATGTGATATTTAATGAACTTTAAATGTTTAATGTTTTAATGTTGCACAATATATTTAATCAAAGGGTTTTTAAAACTTAAAGTTTTGGATGGTTTCAATCTACAACTTAAAGTTTTGGATGGTTTCAATATACATTTGCACATGTGGTACATATAATGTTAAATGTTTCTATTGGATCTAGTTGAACTATAATTGGCATGGAATGTGAAGTAACAATCTATATATAATTTAAAGTTTTTTAAACTCAAGTTTTAAATGGTTTCAATCTACATTTCGCATGTGATGTTTAATGTTTTAATGTTGGATGATATATTATCAAAAAAATTTAAATTTTTAAAGTTTTGGATGGTTTCAATCTACATTTGGCACATGTGGTATATAATGTTAAATGTTTCTATTGGATATTTTTTCACTATATAATTGGCATGGAATGTCAAGTAATGTTGCACAAATCCCTTTTGGATGGTTGAAGTACATTTGGAATTTAAGATTTCTTTTGATCTCTCCATGTAGTTTTGTTTGAATGAAAAAAATTCCAATAGGAAGAACATAGCTTTTCAATGCAACTAACCATGTATCAATTGAGCTCTAATTGAAAAAAGAGTTTTTCAATGCAACTAACCATGTATCAATTGAGCTCTAATTGAAAAAAGAGTTTTTCAATGAAACTAACTGTGATGCAAGCAGATCGAGAAACTTCTCACAGATGCAGAGCATGGAAACTAAACTTCAGACAGACTCTAAGACTTTCAAATTTTTCCGAATGCCAAATGATCTTACAAAGCTAGTATTTATAATATCCTAGCAGGTCATTTGGTGACAACTTTTACCGAAAACTTGAAACAAAGAGAATCTATCCTTGGCTAGGACATCATGTAAGATGCTTGCCATAAACAGTAAAATTGTACTTAAAAGCTGAGATTCGGGCAAGTGGGAACAACCACTTGTTATCTCGTCCCTTGGAGGCTAGGCCATATGGGGACCGAATCTGACCTTACAAAATAAAGTGAAATAATTTGTACCATACGGTCGGAAAACATATACAAGAACAATTAATTTTATTCTAGAATATATATATATATATATATATATATATATATATATATATCCAATACATATAACATTTTTCATCAATGCACATGTATAGAAAAACTACTTTCAGTTGATAATAGAGCACGTGCTTGTACCCAAACAATTTGTACATGTGCAAACACTTGCACAAATAACATAAGTAGCTCAATTTTTAGTTGAGTACTAGAAGTTCTAAAACATATTTAATCCAAAGATAATAAATTGTTGGAAAATTCACTCAAAAAAATTCTAATGGAATTCCATCCTCAATAATCCGTTCATGATCGGATTTTGACATTTTCCATCTCTTAATTTTTTATTTTTTCTTTGATTGAACTTCTATCAACTTTATGCGTGTTGCACACACCAAGTGACTATATTGACAACTTATGGAATCAGGTTCATAGTCTTCAAAGTAAAAAAAGTCTCCACTTTGATGAGTTTGTCTGAAAAAATAACCTTTCAGTATAATAGACCCTCTGTCATACTGAAATCCGTGATCATTATAGTCTTGTAATAATTTCATTTTTCGTTCAGTGCAACGCATCAAATAATACTTCACATTTTCATTGTTTTCAATAGGTGCAATTACAGCAAAAACATCTCCTGCACAATAAAATAAATTTAACATTTAATTATGCATATTTAAATTTATTTCTAGATCTTTAAATCATTAGAAAGTAATTCAAATGTTACCTTCTCTAACAAGATCAGAAACTCGATCACCATCGGATGATATTGTAGTTTCCTCTGATTACATTTCTTCAAACATTGAAACAGACATTTTGCCCTTTGTATTTAGCTATGTATGTTTCCAATCGTTCACATACATTTTGTTTTCAAAAACGTCATTGGATTTTGTGTTGTCTATGCAAACATCACAAAAACAAGAATATTTTCTTTTATCGAATGCAAACACATTTCTGGACAACTTTGTTTGAATTGAATGCAATTTCCGAGCCCCTTTTATTGTTTCAACGTCATTTCCAATTGATCTATCTACGTCTTCGATTCCAATATGCCAGAAAAACCTTTATATGTAAAATTAGAAAAATAATTTGTCAATATGATATATAAATACAATTAAAAATAATCATTGCATGATAAATGTACAATGTTTAAAATTAGATTTCCAATATAAATTAAATTGAATGTACCTTCGCACTTCTCTTGATGGGTTTTTCTCATGGCTTAGAGTAGCGATGCACCATTGAACAACTTCTTTAGCGTTCACAAGTCGGTGTGCAGAGTGGTTCATTTGATATCTTCGAAGTAGACATTTTATGCATGCTCCTGCACCATCATGTTGTCCTTTTCCATGGCCCGTCTCAAAGAAATTCCAACAATGTTTAATGCAGGTTTTCTTATGAAGACAACACAACCAAAAGAATGATCGTGAAGATTTGAATTGACCTGCGCATCCGTCTGACCATATCCAATGTCCATTGAATGTTATTCCATGATCTTTCAATGAATCATAAATTCTTCAAAAAAAATGTTGTACAAAACATGTATCATGTATACGATTGTCACTAATATAAAAGTGATATTCTTGAATGATATGTCGATTTTCACTCATGCTTTCTATATGATTGAAATTTTGTTCAGCGTGTCTATATAGAATATGGATGAGCATGGAGACTTGGTTAGAATGATAGTATTCACTCTGAATTCCTTTTTTTGGAACAAATGTGTAGTTTTATGCAAAATCAATCACTGACAAAATAGTCCCTGGTGGAAAAAATTCATGAGATTTTTTGAATTGCAAGTCTTTCCATCGAGCTTTATGGGAATGCTTGGTGTATTTGTAAATTTCTGCCTCAAACTTTCTCAAAAAGTCTATCAGAAAAATTTCGTCTTCTCGTAATTCAATTCTTTTAACACTATTTGCACCTTGAATCGATGTACCGATATATTCATATCTCTTCCATTTCACTTTCATGTTGGAAAATGATTGATCATTTATATCAATAGGATATTTGTTTTGAAATTTAGTCAAATTTCCACAATCATCGCATTTTTTACCACCAACACATTTTTTTTTGTAAAATAGTTAAACACTTTCTCTTTCACATAGAATTTGAGATACGAATTCATGGATAGTGGAAGGAGGAGGTGAATCCTTCCATAATGTTCTACTAAAATCAAGGAATTTTTCATAATATAACTCAAATTCCACATGATAACGACAACAACAAGTGTCGCGTACGGTGATAGGTTTTACATACCATGGTTTTTGTTGAACAAAAGCACTGAGTGAAACATGAATTTGATTATTCTCTTTTTTGAACTTGTTGAATAAATCTATCTGAGTGGTTTCCAAGAGATGTTTTTCATGTTCTTCGTACTGATTTCATGTTATTATTCTTTGCATCACATCTCTTGCAGTTGGTGAAACACACGAAATGTTCTTCCAATATTCATATATTATTTTTTTAACATTTTCTCCAAGTCTATATTTGTATGGTTGCCTACAAATAGCTCTCCAACAAGCGAGTTCATCATTTACATCTATTTGCAGTCGAAATTTTCGATGTTTGTGCATATTTTTTCGCGAGGTTCCCAGTGCTCATGCCATAGATGTTATCAAAGGATTCTCTTGAGTACTTGGTGAAACTATTGCCATCTGTATTCCTCTACGTATATTTGAAACATCTTTATCTCTAGATCTCTTAATTGAATTTATAGCACTACTCATATTTTTTATCACCTCTTCATTCATTTTTTTTATCTTTGGTTGATTTTTGAATACCCAATAGTGTCGTCACTTCTCTTAATTTTCTTGATGATAGGAGACCTTTCAACATTTGAGTCTGAACTGTCACTCGCTCATTTAAGAAATACTCTTCAAAAATGCAGTTGACACGATATCGTATAACATGGTCAGGTTTTTTGTCTCCATATGTGTGAGTGTCAACATTTTCTAACATCTCATTATCGATAGTGATTTCATCTATACATATTCGAAAAAATAGTACATATTCAATAAATCACTAAATTAATAAATATGTCAATAAATATTAGGAAAATTTTAAATATATCAATAGATCATAATATTTACATTTACATACCCGCTTCAATTTCTGCTTGAGGTTGATTTTCTTCTTCAATATTTTGAGGAATATCTTTGTCTGTTTACATTAAACAAAATATTTTTCAAACTAGTTCATCAAATAAAAATTAAGCTTCACATTTTACATTAGGAAAATTTTAAATATATCAATAGATCATAATATTTACATTTACATACCTACTTCAATTTCTCCTTGAGGTTGATTTTCTTCTTCAATATTTTGAGGAATATCTTTGTCTGTTTACATTAAACAAAATATTTTTCAAACTAGTTCATCAAATAAAAATTAAGCTTCACATTTTACATTGGGAAAATTTTAAAAATATATCAATAGATCATAATATTTACATTTACATAGCTGCTTCAATTTCTTCTTGAGGTTGATTTTCTTCTTCAATATTTTGAGGAATATCTCTGTCTGTTTACATTAAAAAAAATATTTTTCAAAGTAGTTCATCAAATAAAAATTAAGCTTTACATTTTACGTTGGGAAAATTTTAAAAATATACCAATAGATCATAATATTTACATTTACATACTTGCTTCAATTTCTGCTTGAGGTTGATTTTCCTCTTCAATATTTGAGAGGGCTTCTAACTTTCTTTTGCGAGATTGTCTCATTTCTTCTCTACGTGCCTCAGGGTCTCTTTTTCGATCATATTTTCTCGCACAAGTTCTTCGATTTCCCATGATAATAGGGTATGAAGTTCAAAAAATTTCCTTCAAAAAATTAGACAATAACTGAATTACAAAAAATATCACAAAAGATTTAATTTTAAAAAATTTAGTGTAATTTTTTTGTAAAAAATACATACTCCAATCCAAAACACACACTTTAAAAAATTCGAGAGAAAAATGTTTTATAAAAATGAAACGAAGCTCAAAATATTTACTTCAACTCAAAACATGTACATACCTCCAAGAAATGTCTTTTGAATGTACATCCAAGAAATATTTTACAATTTTTGCCAAAATCACGCCGCCTCCAAGAAATGTCTTCCAAAAAAATTCTTTAAACCCAAAATTGTAAAATCAATTTGCTTCCAAGAAATGCTCTTAAACCCAAACTTTGAAGAAATTTTTTTGAACCCAAACCAATATCTTTGTAAAATGAGATGAAGTGTGTGAAATGTGTGAAAATTGTGAATCATTTCGTGGCAATTTATATTGACGCGAAATGTGTTTTAGTAGGGGCTCCGCAAAACTTTCTGGCCGACGGAGAGTTATACAATAGTTCGGCCGAACTTTTCATCAAAAGTTCAGCCAAAATATTAATATGTTAGATTTGAAGAGCCTTAAGCGGAAAAAATAGTTCGACTGAACTTGGACTAAAGGTTTGGCCGAACTAACGCGTCACCAATTACGCAAAAACCAGGCTTTGAAAACGGTTATGCAACTTTGGACTGATTAAACTCCATGAAAGGTTGTTAATTATCTGTCGAAACCAAGACAAGCATTTTCAAAATTGAATCTACTTTCAGGAAATATAACTTTTATGGAATTTCATAAACATTTAATTATTTTTCTAATAAAATGGGTGCAAACAATTTCTGAGGGTCATTGTGATTCAGTGAAATCAAAATTTTGTATCTCCCAAAATACATTGTAAAAAAAATTGAAAAAATTATGGGGCATTACGTTGGTCCGTCATCTCTAATGGGTAGCTTTTAGATTTTTATTTTATAACGTATATGTTAATAAATTTCTTGCGACGCGAAACATATCCAAAATATGTAGTTTTTCGTATTGGACCAGTTCAAAAAATTCTAGTAATTATGATATGCATCCATTGGCTTTGTAAATATGACGAAAACAAAGTGGACTCTGTCTGGATTGTTGTAACACATTTTATTTTTTCAAAAACACAAATTTTCAATGAATACAACATTGCGTCATAACATGACTTCTTATGAATCCTTTGATTGTTAAGAAACACACACTCAAAGAAATGCTAAGTTGGCATATCAAATCTGCATAAAAAAATTTCAAAAAATAATTAATAGAAAGCTAACAAAATTTCTCACAACTTTTATTTTTATCGGAACATGAAATTCTACACAGAAAAATTGTTATAGTTTGCAGAAAGTTGAAGAACCGAAAAAAATGAAATATTTTTCTCAAAAAAGGGCAAAAAGTGTAACCCAGCTTCACATTTGATGCCAATTTCTAATCCTATTTGATTGCTTACATTAGATGCACTAATTTTGGTGTAGATTCTGGTTGCTAATAGAAGTTGATTTCTTCCACTATATGCATTGATTTTAGTGTAAATGATGAATTCTAATCTTATTTCATTGATTTCTCTAGATACATTGATTTTATTTTAGATGTTGATTTCTAATATTGTTTGATTGCTTGCATTAGTTTGATTGATTTTTCAGTGTAGATGTTTTCTAATATTATTTAATTTCATGCATTAGATGCATTGATTTCAGTGTAGATGATGATTTTGGATATGATGTAACTCAATGTAAGATGGTACATTGATTTAAAGTGATTAGATTAACAATGTGAATTGATTTCAGTGTAAGCACAAAAAATTGACTGACAATGTGCATTGATTTTTGTGTTGTAGTAATTCAACCTGTTAATATTGGAGAGCAACAGAGACGAGATATGAGGTGTACTACAATAGTTTGAGTTCAATAATTGAATGGTTTATGATCTCAACTGTCCTTTTCATATCATTGATATGAAAGGATGAAAAAGTAACAAAAAATGTAAATATTTTGTAAATCTGACCATTCATTAAAAAAAATTTCAAAATTACATTATTTCTTGAATTTTGCAAAGTAAGCTATATTTAAAAAGAAATCGTCAAAAATTTTCAAGGAAATAAATTATTTCAAACATTAGAAATGAAATAAATGATTTCAAGAGTAATATAGATGCAGTAAGTTATTCAAACTAATCTTCAATATATATTTAGTAATACTTGGAGGGACATTATTAAGGATTATTGATTGTCAAAAGTTGTGATACCTAAAATTAAATGAAATAAATTTGCATTATCAATCCTCTTGTAAAATATTGAAGAGATTGTCTCCCTTCTTCATGACCAACTAATTACTAATAGATAACTACACACACATATAGAAAAATAACACAAAAATTGTAGCATTCACACACTTTACCATCCAAATCCAAACACATAAACACACAAACCACTCAAAGCATCCGAGGTAAGACATACAAACTATTCAAGGCAAGCAAAAAAAACAAAATTAAAAAAGGGTGATATAGCCATGTAAATTTAAAAGTATGAGGTTTATCTCAAACACATAAATAATAATGATAATATAAAAATGTGTCATTTTTTCCCTCAACTAGAACCAACTTACTGTTGGACATTGGGTTCAATGCTTCCCATGTGTTTCGCGACATGGACTAACCGCCTCTTGTGGATCCTAACTCTTGAAATTGTAGTGGAGACTAAAGCCTCAAGGTTTTCGTCTAACGGAAATCATGATTCCATCAAGTGGTATCAGAGTGACAGGTATCGATTTCGAAACTCACTTGGCTCACGTTGGAGTAATATGGATGTTTCAAATGAGTTGGTGCCTAACATGGCCCTAAATTTGTATGTTATGGAATTATTAATTCAATTTTGTTATTGATATTTATATTTTAAAATAAAAATTTAATTAAATATATTTTTTATTAATTTATCTAGTTCAATATATAATATTTATGTTAATTTATTACATATAATTTGTTAAAGCAATATATATTATTCTACAACTTGAGGAGACTTAATGATGAAGAGAATTATTTGTTTGTAAGAGGTCATGACTTCAAATCTAAATGTATAATTGCAATTTCATTTGATTATTTAAATTTACATACAGTATATGCATGGATAAACATGAGTGGATTATGTCCGAGATGATTTAGTTTTGGTTATATAATAACACAAGAAACATAGTAAAGTCATATAGGCTCAGAAATCCTTTCGTAGATATTGATAGCAATGGTGGTATATTAATAAATATATTTGAAGGGTTCATCATAGCCTTCTATTAACCATATAGGTCATTCATAATCAAAAAACACACCACCTGTGTTGGTGCTAGCCTCATACTGAGAGGTTTTGCCTCTCAGATTGTTTAGAACAATTTTTTTGTTGCAGTAAGTATGCTACTTCTCCACATGGATGGAAAATAGGGGGTTTTCTGGTTTCTTTTCCTTATTTTTCTAAGATATTATATTTTCTTGAATGGGAAGCTTGGTACATTGATCAATAAAGTATCCATTATCCAAATTTTCCTTGCAAGTTGGAGGAAGCTAGAGGAGGCGGTGGAGGAGGAAATAAAATTCCCAAAGCCCCTAATGTTGCCCTTAGAGAAGATTGAATATGGACTAGATGGATATTTATGCCCAAAATATTGTTTTCCACAGCATACAAGTCCCCTTCCTTATCAATTTAAGGAAAAAAAAATTAGAATAAATTTCAACCTAAAAGTGGAATCCTAAGGAAAAATAATAAAACAAAGCTAGAATAATAAAATAAGAGTAATGAATTTTGAAGGGAAAAGAAGAAAAATAAATTTTTAATTATGTTTTGGTTTATCACATTATAGGTTTACTCAAATTTCAAGTGTACGCATTCATTGGATGCATAATTAAATCTACATCCAACGCATAGATGTATTGCATACTTTTGAGAAGACCCATATTGATAAAAGGAAGATACACTAAAAATGTGTTATGTTTTATAATGTATCTTAATTTTTTATGAATGTGGGTCTTCTAAAAAGTATGCATAATGGGTACTCATTTGAGATTGAATTTAATTTTGCATTGAATGAGTGCCTGCACTTGAAATTTGAGTAAACCTATAAGGAGATAAGTAAAAAATACAATTAAAAAAAATAGTTTTTCTTACTTTCCCTCAAAAATATTTACTCGTACCTATTTCTAAATTTAAATTATTTTGTTTGCTTTACACATTATGACATGGAAATTACATGAAAAAATCACTTTTAAGCTAAATTTTCCTCTAACGAAGTTCCTAACTTCAAAGGGACCATTGCCAAGTGTTCCTATTCCCGTGCGCTTTCATAGCTGCAACCAATTATCAAATATGATGTATTAAATCTTCATCAAAATATTTTTCCTCTTGGAAATGTCATGGAGGGGGAGGATGATGAAATATTCCTTTGTCTCCTCTCATAGGCTATCCTCATTCATAGACCATAATTATTAGAGAAGAAAAATATATGTCTTGAGTGCCAATCTCCCCAACCTTCACTACTCTACAAATGAAACAAAGACAACCAACTACATAGAATTATGTGGGAATGAATGCCTCTCTAAGGAATAATATCTAAATTGATGTCCCAAGTAGTCTATATATGTCGAATCCTTGTCTTTCCACCACCTTCCCCTCTACATTGAAAGCAATCTACAACATTAACAGATGAGTATCACAACTAAGCCTCATCCATTAATGCTTTATATTGCGTTGGCATGGGAGACATGATGGAAATCATAATTTGATAGGGAACCCTAATCTAGGGCTTGTGCATGGAGTATTATATAAGCTTTCAAAATAGATTCTTCATGGTTTTTGTACATGTAATTCATCTACCAATGTAGTATATTCATGACGTTATTCTTTTTAGCCTATATTTATTTTCAAGAAAAGAACCTGGATTCCTTATCATTTAACACACTGGTACGAAATCCCTTTTAAAAGAAAACAAGCTTCCCATATTTTCTTAAATAAGATATATATAAAGGCAAGAAAGTTTACTTATTTATGTTTTACTACTGCTCACACCTTTCAAGATACATACTAGTAATATTTGCAAGAACTCACATGGGTTCTTCTCAGCAAAACTAGCATATTAGTTTGGTCTTTTACCATGGTATATCTCTAGGAATAATATATTTCTAAAACATTAACATAATAGAAATCATTTCAAGAACTTTTATGTTTGTCTTTACGTACATGGAAAAGATATATCCTTTTTAAAGAAACTCTAACTCCATTGCTATTTACTTTGTACGTATTTTATTTTCCATAAATGTAATAACTATTGTTTCAAGAAAAGAAAAATAATAATACTTATCTCTTGAAACTCTTTAATCAACCTGGATTAGATATGCGATGCCTTCCTTCACATACTTGCATTTCATCTCAGATCTCTCAATTTCTTTTTGCTTAACAAATCCCAAAGGCGCCAATGCTGCAACCTTTAGCTCTGATACCACTTGTAATATACACTGATAACTTCAGATGGAAATGTAAGGAGTTAAAAATTTTGTATACAAGTTACTCATGGGTAACTATCCATTCACTATTAAATATTTCTTACTCGTCATTACATAGAATGTTTACCATTTCATAGTGTAACTTTAGATTAAGAATAGTAAGCTCCTTAACCATTAACAACCTCCATTACAATACATTAACATAATACTGTATGATGTAACCTTCCATTCATTTCATTACTCATATAGTCATCACATACTTGCCATTATGAACATCATAACAAGAAAGGAATAAACATCATCAACTTGACACAATAATCAATCACATCATTGAACACCAATATACCCTAGAAACCCCGTAGGGTGAAAACTAGCAAGCGTTTAATTTTATTATTAAACGCTCCTGAGGGTGATCAGCCCTCACTCAATGGCCTATAAGGGAGACCATCCCTTAACCATCGTTTATAAATATTACAAGAAAATATACAAATATCTAGCTTAAATCCATTACAATAAATATGATACCATTTACCCTCTGGTCTTCATATCTTCATATCTTGATGGAATTGATGTACCTACAATGGTCCATCGTACACTGGATCATCCAGTAGTACATACTTATCTGCATGAACCATAATCATTTACCTGCCACCAAGTTAAGCATAATATTTCCTTTATACATATCACCATCATACCCTGCTAATGTTACCTTCAACATACCTTGATTGTCAAGATTCATAAAGTATAATAAATCATTTCACATATCTATACTATAGTAGTTTCTCGATCTACTCATGTATATTCATGACATGCAAGTAAACTACCTTGACATTCTCTCGTTAACAACACATACTTCATATGTGCTGGTTATAAGTCATCACATTAACTAATGTTTCTGTCACATAAGCACTACAAGACAATAGCTACTTCTCCCCAACATACATTTAAAATAAACTGATACTTAGTTATGATAGTCGTTCATTCAATTTACATAATTTAATCAAAATATCTAACCCTTGAACTATTACTTTTAGTACATGGAGTGCAATCTAACATATCAAATGTTGCTCCCATGCATGTTGTAACATGCCTCAAAATTTTATTTTATTTTCCTTTGGGTACACCCCATTTAGATTTCACATAGACGCCTTACCTTAATGTATACAGTTACCTACGTATCTGTGTTTTTCCCTAAGGTATGTTGATCTATATCTGAATCATTAACGCTTATTAATTCATTCCTCAAGTTGTCAGGGTGACTTCCCTTTTTAATTATGATACACATTGCTTATTGTTTTTTTTTTTTTTTTTAATTTCTCTAAACTATATTAGTTAACCTCCCTTGTAATTTAAGTGGAAGATATTATAACCCTAACAATTAAATTAACTCAAATTATTACATTGAACATGTTAATATATGGTTCATCCATACTACTATCATATGAAATCATTTTCTACCGAATTTCCTTTGATTATATGTCATAAGGTTTGCGACCCTATCATGTCCGGCTTGTGTGAGATAGTACATACAATATCGAATTGATTTGTAATGATTCCCACAATATTTACACAGAGCACAATTTCACTCAATGTGTGGACCCCTTTGAGGGTTTCATCTCATGCTTGTCCTACATACTAAATGTCTCTTGTGTACTTCTCTACAATGATATTTGAGCGCCAGCCCATTGTTATCCCTACGTTAAGTTTTCTGCATTTCTCAAGAAGAGAAGTGTTACATAGAAGTCATTTCAATTTTATTTACCTGGCTCGAATTCATAACTTCTATTAACCTACCGTTAAAGACCTCGGAGTGCCATTGATATAACCCTATGTCCAAGGACGCCTCTCGCGGATTTTTCCATCTGGATGGCATGGATGCATTAGGGTTTGACGTTCTACTTAATTGGGAATTTCTCTTGTTACAACCTTCATTTTGTTCTTGCATGTCTCGTGCCCAGGGTTTCTACTTGGTGGTGTCGATGGTATTGCCATCCAGACTTCTTGACGCACACAGTCACTTGGTTTGCATACAAGAGTGATATTCCTTGGTAACACGTTCTCCTTATTACATCATCCCTTTGTTGAGTTTGTTTGTGCCGTATATCATATATAGTTCTTATTATGATTACGATTTAACTCTATAGGAGGAGTTTGAAATTTTGATTATTTTTTCGTGTTTGTAATTAGCTCTACCTTCTGAGAGCGTTGGTGTCGTAGCGAACTCCTCATAGTTGTTGAGGCATTTTTGCCATGCGGTAATAATGTGATCCACATTTAGGCTTTGATTTCTGCTTCATTCGAACACAATGAGTCGAATGAATTTTTTTTTTACAATCATTGTCAGTAGATACTCATGGTTTCGTTTCCCCTTTCAGAATTGGGAATTAACCAGAGAAATTTTTACACCTTATCTCCCAAGGTAAATTAATATGTATATGGGCATTTGTTAATTTCTAGTTGTACTTATATTGGCTTATCCTCACCCTTTTTAAATTTGCGTTTTGGTTTCTTGTTACTGTAGGTGATTATATTAATTCTTGCCATCATAATATTCACTCTTATCATGCTCGCGTTACTTGTTCCTATTTTTCCCTAAGATGTTTGTCTTTGTTTGTGAACTCAGGTTGGTTCCTTCTCGTCACAGAGAATTTTGATTTCAGTAGTTCGATATTCCCATATGTATGGGTCGTCTTTGGTTCTACATTTTCCGTCTGTGATTTTTTAACAATTTTATTTGGCATGGGTGTTATAAATCTCATTGCACCTCTATAAATTTTGTAAACGTATAATTGGACTGTCTAATATAAACTTTTGGCCTTAGAATACGACCAAGATTTTTGACTATGGAACACGTTCTAATATAGTCTGGTTGTCTTATACTATTTTCCCTTAAGACTAATGCTCAGGAATTTCAACACTTGGGCAAGCCCTATCGAATTCATTTGGGACACTATGTATCTATTTCATAATAGTATATATGGTTTCGCATGTCTGTCATATTCACCATACACTTATTGTTTATTTCCAGGTTTATTTAGTATTTCCACTTGATTGTTGTATATATATATTAATTGATGGAAGTTTAATACACCACGATGGCTACATACGAATAGAATTCTTGGGTCCCCTTTCTACTATTTGTTTTTCTATGATGTATGTACATTGAAATATGTTGTATTTTTATGTGATATCCAAACAAATAGTTACTGTACTAATAATCAATTTGCTAGCTTAATGGTTATGTATAATACTCTGATAAGTACAATTTTACTTTCAATGTATGATTAGAAAATTTAATAATATCCATCTGAGTACTTTTTATTTCAATTCCCGTAATACAGAGGGTTACTATCAATATTCCTTATTTTCCTTATGAGTACATTAGGAATAATGAGTATAGGTTAATAAAACCTTTAACAAAATTTAATTGGGTACTTTGCCACGATACATGGCTTACATTCATTGCATCCAAATGGGGTTTATTTAAGCTGTAGAACATTATGTTATTTCAGATAGCAGAATTTATGTGTCAGTAGGTTGTTTGACTATTATTCTTTTCCTGTCAAGTGGGAAAAATCTAACAGAGACTTTTTTCCCATTAGGGACATATCAATGACACCCATCTTTATGTTATAAGAGTTTCTTCATTAGCATAGAATTTTAGTTCTATTTACCTATTTTGGTTGTCTAAAATATATCCTAGATGGTTTCGTGATATGAGAATGTCTCTAGGTAGGATTTCATTCTTTGCCTTGTATTGGCCAAATGTAAATATTCATATCAGTCTTTCAAATGATTTAACTTATCATTTCTATTTTCTTACTTCCTTCAATGTTGTGCAGCTTTCTATCTCATGTATTTAATTCATGTAACAATAATTATTTACTTCTCAGTTCATATTTTCCTTTTTAAATAAAAATGATTACAGTTTACCTACATGCACTTCAATAAGGTATCTTTGCAATGTTAGCACTGTTCTTAATCACTATAAACTCTTCTAATTTCATAGCTGGTTTTTCATCTTCTAATTCTATCTTCCTATTTCATACATAATTTGATTTATACTTCCATAGAAAAAGATTAAAGTTACAACTTTAGTGATTTATGGGAGTAGTATAATTCTCCAGATTTAAACCATTAACAAGTTTAGAACTTCTAGATGATTTTCCCCATAATTCCTATTCCTACAAATATACAGAATTGAAAGGATTAAGTTCTTCTAAATAGTTCTGTTAAATGTATGGAATATCAATTTTAGAATTTTTGAAGTACAATAACATCTATAGTAATTAAGCATATTGCATAATAACAAGTAATTCTTAACCATTCATAAAAATTGTGAGCATACCACTTCCGCAAATGACCAATCATCCCAACCTTAGAGTTCCTTTATCCCTAGAACTCACCCTCGAGCTGAGATCATCTCCTAGAACATACCAACCCCAATTTGTTCTGGAGTAGCTTATTTAAGCTTCTGCTCCCCAAAGCCTATTTCTAATTCTGCGTCCAGAATTATAGGATGTTTTTATTCCTGTTTTCCTAGGCTTCCCTTATTTAGGGACTTTTAAAGTTGCTTTATTCTTTTCCTGCTCTTTACCTCTTCCCAACTACTCTCCACCTCATTGGGGAAATCTGGATTTTTCCTCAAAAATCTAAATTAGAAATAAATTCTTTCAAGGTTTTTTGAAAGATTTTTGGGGAAAGTCTTAGCCTCTTTCCATACCTCATGGATTTGGCAAGTGATCTGAAAAATCTCATTTGGTCAATATGCACAGAAATAGTTTATTTATTTTTCATGATTAAATAATTAATTACATCCACACCATAGCTATCCATTGGGGTCCACTCCCCTTTGGATTGATGTTCAAATTTCTAACTTGAACACATAAAACAAGGGGTGTTACATATTCCCCCTCTGAAAACAAACACCGTCATTGGTGTTAACAACTAACTACCAAAGTTCATTTTGAAAATAAATATGGATATTTTTCCATCATCTCAGCTTCTCTTTCCCATGTAGCTTCTTCAACAGTAAAGTGCTTCCTCTACACCTTTACTCTTGCTACTGATCGGTTTCTCAATTCAATTTCTTCCCGCTCCAATATTTGAAGCGGCTCTAGAAGGAACTCCCCTTCTGGTTCCACCTATATCACATTCCAATAAACAATGTGAGAATCATCATGTACATATATTTTTAATAACGAAACATGAAACACATCATGAACTCTAACATGGGGCGGTAGGGCCAGCTTATAAGCCACTGGTCCCACCCTTTCTAACACCTCAAAAGGCCGACAATATCTAGGAGCCAATTTTGCACAACTTCTAGCATAAAGTGTGCTCTTTTTGGGTTTAATACGTAGGTACACATGATCACCCACTTTGAACTCTCAATGCACTCTCTTCCTATCAACATATTTTTTCTGTCGATCTTCTACAGTCTTGATGTTCCTCCATATTTTTTTGAAAATTCTTTCCATTTCTTGTAGAGTGTCTGGCCCCAATACTAGTTTATCTTCAGGTTGGATCCAACTTAAGGGAGTACGACACTTTCTTCCGTAGAGTGCTTCAAATGGACTCATCTTGATAGAGGATTGATAACTATTGTTATAAGAAAATTCGACTATATGCAAGTAGTCTTTCCATTTTGATGGCCTATCCATCACATACATTTTCATCATATCCTCCAAAATCTAGTTTGTTCTCTCTGTCTGACCATCTGTCTGAGGGTGATAGGCAATACTAAAATTCAATTTAGTGCCCATGCCCCCAAATAGGCCTTTCCAAAAGGCGGCTATGAACTTAGCATCTCTATCTGAAATAATCATTTTTGGGACCCCGTGTAGCCTTACTATTTCTTTTAGGAACTCATCTGCTACTTGGGCTGTCCCAAAAGTAGATTTCACAGGGATGAAGTGTGCATATTTTCTAAACGTGTGCAACACAACCATCACTAAGTCATGCTGGTGCTTTTTTCTAGGTAACCTAGTTATGAAATCTAGAGAAATAGTGTCCCATATCCATTTTGAAATTGGCAACGGATTTAAAAGACCAGCTGGATGCTGATGTTCAACTTTGACTAGTTGACATTCCAGGCACTGAGCTAAAGAGTCCGCCACATCCTTTTTCATTCCTGGCCAAAACAATTTCTTTTTCAAGGTTGTAAGCATTTTCTGATATCCAGGATGTCCTGCATATGGTTGTTTATGATATTCATCCAGGATTTATTTTTTCAAAGAATCCACATTAGGGATGTACAATCTGTTTTTGTAGCAGATCAGCCCTTTCAGGTTTTGAGTGTATTCAGCCATTTCTTTTTTCAGTATTCTCACTTGTAGATTCTAATAAATTGGATCTTGATCTGCTACCTTTTTAACTAGTTCCTCTAAATCAAAACTAGCACTACTCCCAATGCTGCTTATGTTTTAGCAAGCATTTCTTCTTAGTGCATCAGCAATTTTGTTTTCTTTTCCTTTGATATGTTTTATTTCCATATCAAATTCACTTAAAAAAGAGAGCCATATGGCTTGTCGAGCATTCAAATCTATTTGAGAAAAGAAATACTTGAGACTAATATGATCAGTCATCAATGTAAATTTTTTCCCAAGAATATAGTGTCACCACATCCTCAAGGCATGGATTACAAAAACCAATTCCAAATCATATACATTATAATTATGTTCATGTTTCTTAAGTTTTCTAGATTCATATGCAATAACAGAATTTTCTTGCAACAGGACTCCTCCCAATCCCTCTCTACATGAATCAGTACACACAAAAAAATCTTTTCCAAGATCTACAATATTCAATATAGGGGTTGTAGTGAGTTTTAATTTTAGTTGTTCAAAACTGTTTTGGCATTTTTCAGTCCACTCAAATTTGGTGCCTTTTCCCTATAATGAAGTTATGGGATATGCTATTGCAGGAAATCTTTCCACAAACCTTCTATAATAACCTACAATCCCCATAAACGACCTTACTGCTGAAACATCAGTGGGCACCAGCCATTCTCTAATAGCTTTTATTTTCTCAGGGTCCACAGCCAATCCTTGTTCAGAAAAAATATGCCCCAAATATTGAATCTTATCTTTATAGAATACACATTTACTTAATTTGGCATATAACTGGTTTTCTTTCAAAGTTTGAAAAACTATCCTTAAGTGTTCTTTGTGCTCCTCCTAAATTTTTGAATAAACCAGAATATTGTCTATGAACACTAGTACGAATTTATCCAAGTATGTGTTCAAGAAACTGTTAATTAAGCACATAAAGGTGGCGGGGGCATTTGTCAAACCAAAAGTTAGGACTACAAATTCCTAGTGACCATACCTGGTTCGAAAAGTTGTTTTACTAATGTCTTCCTCCTTAATTCTGAGTTGGTGATAACTAATCCTCATATCAATCTTAGAAAATACTGAGGCCCCTCTCACTTGATCAAAAAGGTCATCTATTTTGGGCAATGGATACTGGTTTTTGATTGTCAACTTATTCAATTGACGGTAGTCAATGCACATTCTGAAGGTTCCGTCCTTATTTTTCACAAACAGCACCGATGCTCCCCAAAGAGATACACTCGGTCTGATGTACCTTTTATCAAACAATTCTTGCAACTGCATCTTCAACTCCATGAGTTCAGGGGGGCTCATCCGATAAGGGGCTCTAGAAACGGGTGTTTCTCCAAGCACCAAATCAATGGAAAATTCGATTTCTTTTTTGGGGGGAAGATGAGGAATCTCGTCTCGAAAAACTTCTTTGAAATATCTTATCAATGGTAAAGTTTCTAGCATGTTTTCTTCAGGTTGTTGTCCTAATTCTTCAACATGTACATCATATACTTGATATCCTTTTCTAGCTGTTCTTTTTAATTGCAGCGCTGATATTTGTCTTATTGAGATTGGTTTTGGTTTTCCTTTTACTATAATGGGTCTCCCTTCCTCATCTATGCAATGCAGATTTTTATCCCAATGATTCATCATAGCCCTTTTCTTTTCTAACCTGCCCATTCTTATCAGCAAATCATATGAGCCTAAGTGAAAAATGTTTAAATTTACTTCTGTCTAAAAATCATTTAATTTAATTGTTGTTTGAGGTAACTTATGGGTTACTTTTCACTTGGTACCAGTAGCTAACTGGACCAACCAAGACTATTGGAATTTTTCAGTTTTGAGATTGCATTTTTCTACAAATTGGGGAGTAATATAACTTAAAGAAGCACTCGGATCAATCAAAACTATAACAGATTCGTCAACGATCTTACCTTCCATATTGACCATAGTAGCCTGATGTTCTGCTTGTCAGTTCTCCAAGGTTGCACTGATAGTGGGTATGTTCCTAGCTATATCGTTCACTGTGGTAGCTTATCTATCCTTCAAAATCATCTAAATATTTCTGTGTGGACAATCCCTCAACAGATGAGGTTCCCCGCAACCCCAACATTTCAAAGTCTCCCACATTTTAACTTCTCCTTCCTTCTTATTATCTCCATCTATTTGTTTTGAACCAACTTGGGACTCGGCAGTTTGAATTTCCTTTGGTTTGTTAAATTTCTTCAGCTGATGATCCCTACCAAAGTTTTTCAAGTAAGCTGGTTTTTGTTTCTTTATTTTAAATTCACCCTTGTTTACCCAGCTTTTTCCATGTTCACCCTTTCCTTTAAACTACTAGTAACATAATATAGCTTTCCTCACTGCTTCGTCCATAGTTTTTGTATTATCGAACTCTATTTTCTCGTTATACATAGGAGACAAGCAATTCAAAAACCTTTGTACCTTTGCCTTCTCTTCATGAATGTAAGGAACATACCTTAACAGATTAGTGAACTTGGTGAAAAACTCATCTATAGTGATCTATCCTAATCTGAGTTCGTGGAACTCCTTTGCTTTGTCATCATAATAACGTTCGTTCAAATAGCTTTTTTTAAACTTGACTTGGAAATATTCCCAAGTCACTGTTTTTTCATCAATGGCATGGACCATTTTCGTCCCCTCCCACCACAAGGTAGCTTTACCCTGCAACTGGTAGACAACTAATCTGGCCTTCAGATTTCTCTCATATTCATAGACCTAGAAATACTTAATCATATTCAACAACCATGCCTTAGCATATTTCTTCTTCTCTCCATCATAGGACAGATGTTTAATTTTTTGGAATTCACCTTGTAATTCCTTCCTCTGTTTAGACTGATGTCTATTACTGTCAACTTCCTCAGAATCATATGAGAACTTGCCTTTCTTTCTCTTTTCGGAACCTTCACCTTCTTGGCTGTTCCGTGAGATCAGTTCTCTTATTAGCTTTTCTTGCTCCTCACTGGCTAATGATAGCCTGTCATTATGGCTTCTTATCTCAGCCATATCCTGTTGCAACTTGTGCAACATAGCCACCAAAGGAGCGTTGGGATCTGGCTTGTTATCTTCATCACACAGATCAACATAAATTTCATCTCCTTCTTCCATTGACTTTTCAGTTCCAATACCACTGTACACTAAACAAAACAACATCAATAACAAAAGAAAATTTTTTCCTTCCAAAATAACTTACACAGTGAGCACAACAACAACCTAGTTTTTTCTAACATGAGCTCTAATACCATTTGTAACATGCCTCAAAAAAAAAAAAATTCCTTTGGGTTCACCCCATTTAGATTTCACATAGACACCTTACCTTAATGTATACAGTTACCTACGTATCTGTATTTTTCCCTAAGATATGTTGATCTATATCTTAATCATTAATTCTTATTAATTTGTTCCTCAAGTTGTGATGGTGACTTCCTTTTTTAGTTATGATACCCATTCCTTATTTTTATTTTTTTAATTTCTCTAAACTATCTTAGTTAAATTCCCTTGTAACTTAAGTGGAAGATCTTATAACCCCAACAATTAACTTAACTCAAATTATTACATTGAACATGTTAATGTATGGTTTATCCATACTACTATCATATGAAATCATTTTCTACCGAATTACCTTTGATTATATGTCATAAGATATGTGACCCTATCACGTCCGGCTTGTGTGAGATAGTACATACAATATCAAATTTATTTGTAATGATTCACACAATCTTTAGAAAGAGTATGATTTACCTAATTTACCAATGTGTCTAATTCTTTTGAGGTTTTCACACGCTTGTCCTAGTATTAAATGTCTCTTGAAATTTCTATGATGATAGATTACGCTACCATTTTGTTATGTCTACATTGCCCTTCAGCTTCTTCGAAGAGTTTTTCAGCATCTGAAGTTGGTTTTACATTTATTACTCACTTGAAATAATAACTCTATCAACCCACCATTAAAGACCTCTGAGTGCCGTTGATCTAACCCTAAGTCCAAGGATGCCTCTCACATATTTTTCCATCTGGATGGCATGGATGCGTTAGGGTTTTACATTCTACTTAATTGGGAATTTCTCTTGTTACAACCTTCATTTTGTTCCTGCACGTCTCGTGGCTAGGGTTTCTACTTGGTGCTATCGATGGTATTTCCATCGAGACTTCTCGACACACACAGTCGCTTGGTTTGCATACCTGAGCGAGATTAAAGACCTCTGAGTGCCGTTGATCTAACCCTAAGTCCAAGGATGCCTCTCACATATTTTTCCATCTGGATGGCATGGATGCGTTAGGGTTTTACATTCTACTTAATTGGGAATTTCTCTTGTTACAACCTTCATTTTGTTCCTGCACGTCTCGTGGCTAGGGTTTCTACTTGGTGCTATCGATGGTATTTCCATCGAGACTTCTCGACACACACAGTCGTTTGGTTTGCATACATGAGCGAGATTCATAGGTAACACATTCTCCTTATTACGCCATGGCTTGTTGATTTTATTCATGCCGTATATCATATACAGTTCTTATTATGATTACGATTTAAATCTACAGGAGGAGTTTGAAATTTTGATTCTCTGTTCGTGTTTGTAATTTTCTTTGCCTTCTGAGAGCATTGGTGTCATAGAGGACTCCTCATACTTGTTGAGTCATTTTTTCCGTGCAGTAATAATGTGATCCACATTTAGGCTTTGATTTCTCCTGTGTTTGAATACAATGAGTTGAATGAATTTTTTGTTTAGAATCATTGTCATTAGATACTCATGGTTTTGTTTCCCCTTTAGAAATTGGGAGTTAACCAGAGAATGTTTTACACCGTATTTCCCAAGGTAAATTAATATGTATATGGATGTTTGTTAATTTCTAGTTGTACTTATATTGGCTTATCCTCACCCTTTTTAATTTTATGTTTTGGTTTCTTGTTACTGCAAGTGATTATATTAATTCATGCCACCATAATATTCACTCTTATCATGCTCTCGTCACTTGTTACAATTTTTCCCTAAGATGTTTTTCCTCGTTTTTGAACTCAGGTTGGTTCCTTCTTGTCACAGAGATTTTCGATTTCAGTAGTTCGATATTCCCATATGTATGGGTCAGCTTTGGTTCTACATTTCCCATGTGAGATTTTTTAACAATTTTATTTGGCATGGGTGTTATAAATCGCATTGCACCTCTGTAAATTTTGTAAACATATGATTGGACTGTCTAAAATCAATTTTTGGCCTTAGAATACGACCAAGCTTTTTGACTATGGAACACGTTCTAATATAGTATGGTTGTCTTAAACTATTTTCCCTTAAGACTAATGCTCAGGAATTTCAATGCTTGGGTGAGGCCTATCGAATTCGTTTGGGACACCGTGTATCTATTTCATAATAGTATATAGGTTTTCCCATGTCTGTCATATTCACGATACACTTATTGTTTATTTCCAGGTGTATTCAGTATTTCCACTTGATTGTTGTATATATATTAATTGATGGAAGTTTAATACACCAACATGGCTACATGCGAACATAATTCTTGGGTCCCCTTTCTGCTATTTTTTTTTCTATGATGTATGTACATTGACATACGTTGTATTTTTATGTGATATCCAGACAAATATTTATTGTACTAATAATCAGTTTGCTGGCTTAATGGTTATATATAATACTCTGATAAGGACAATTTTCCTTTCAATGTATGATTAGAAAATTTAATAATATCCACCTCAGTACTTTTTATTTGAATTCTTGGAATACAGAGGATTACTATCAGTATTCCTTCTTTTCCTTATGAGTACATTAGGAATAATGAGCATAGGTTAATAAAACCCTTAACAAAATTTAACTGGGTACTTTGCCAGGATACATGGCTTACATTCATTGCATCCCAATGGGGTTTATTTAAGTTGTAGCCCACTATGTTATTTCAGATAGCAGAATTTATGTGTCAGTAGGTTGTTTGACTATTATTCTTTTCCTGTCAAGTGGGCAGAATCTAATAGAGACTTTTTTCCCATTAGGGACATATCAATGACACCCATATTTCTATTATAAGAGTTTCTTCATTACCATAGAATTTTAGTTCTATTTACCTATTTGGGTTGTCTATAATATATCCCACATGGTTTCATGATATGAGAATGTCTCTAGGTAGGATTTCATTCTCTGCCTTGTATTGGCCAAATGTACATATTCATATCAGTCTTGTAAATGATTTAACTTATCATTTCTATTTTATTACTTCCTTCAATGCTGTGAAACTTTCTATCTTATGTATTTAATTCATGTAACAAGATTTATTTACTTCTCAGTTCAAATTTTCCTTTTTAAAACAAAATGATTATAGTTTACCTACATGCACTTCAATAAGGTATCTCTGCTAGTTTATGTGGTCGAAATTCAAAACTAGACATTTGAACTTTAATCCTAAGGGGAGTGGACCCCAAAGGACAAGTATTTTGTGGATGTAATTAAATATTTAATCTGAGAAAATGAATAAAATGACTTTGTGCAGATTGACCAAAATGAGAATTATGAGATCACTTGCTAAATCCATGAGGATGGATAAAGGCAAATACTTTCCCCACAATCTTTCAAAAATCCTTGAAAGAATTTCTAAATTAGATTTTGAGGAAAATATAGTTTCCCCAATGATGTGGAGAGTAGTTGGGAAGAGGTAAAAAGCTGGGAAAAGCATAAAGCAGCTTTAAAAATTCCCTAAAATGGGAAGCCTAGGCAAACAGGAAGAAAAGCATCCTGATATTCTGGATGAAAAATTAGAAACAGGCTTTGGGGAACATCAGTTTAAATAAGCTACTCTTAAACAGATTAGAGGTTGATCTGTTTTGGAGGTGGTCTCAGCTCAGGGGTGAGTTCGGGAGATAGAAGGATTCTATGGTTGGGAGGACTGGTCAATTTCCCAAGTGTTATGCTCATAGATGTTATGAAAAAGTGAATATTTAATGTTGATAGGACAGACTGTAGCTGTATAGTTATGTTGTGTTTTTTTTTTGAGTTGTAATATATTCCATACATTTACAGAAGTTCTAGAAGAAGTGCATCCTCTTGAATCTGTTTAGTTGTAGGAACAATGGGTTTGAAGTATCCACCAAAATCTCTAAACCAGAACATGGTTTAAATCTGGAGATACCATTATTATTAATTAACCAAATTGTTAAAGTAAAAAAGTCTCAACTATTGTTGATAGAAAGAGTGCATACATAAACCTCTGTGGAATTTCAGAAAAAAAACTCAGTGTGATTAGAAAATAAGGGATCTGCACTATTTGGTAATATAAATACCCAATGAACGTATTTTACTTCAATGACTAGGAATAAGTAAGACAGGGTACCTTAGAATTCATAAGTTAGAATATTGTGAAATCAGTATACACTGTAAAACTCTTATACATTAGCAAGAAGAAAAGGAGTATAAATGTACATCAGTGAAAGCAGTATGGTAAACATCACTGTATGGGAAATTCAAAGAAACTATACCAAGTATCAAACTCTGCATATTACAAAATGATAACAAACTGTAGGACAGAAAGATAGATGTCATTGATATCTTATATCATATATTTCTTTCCCATAAACATTTTATAATAAGCAACTAATCCTAGGATGTATTTTCATAAATAAATATAGACTTGCTTAAATTAATTCTCGGCAATGAAAATGCATAGGGTAGAAACCCAGATATAAAAAAAAAAACAAAAAACAAAAAAAAATCTGAAAGAGAGATACTATGGTTACTTATAGTAAATCCAAGCAGTAGGAAAAAAAAAAAGTGTTATGTGAAATAATGTACAGTGGAAATCCATTCAAAATCTAGAGTAGAATGACTCTTTACCCACACATAAAAGAATTGGGGTATCAACATAAGATATTATATAACCAAAGAATAAATAAATACTAGGCAAGAACAGATAAGTGAATATTAATTTCACAATAAAAATGTTAGTGTAATAACTGACTAAATGAGGAAAATTCTTCAGTAAGAAATCTAGAACCACAGAGAACCATATCCGGTCTCGCACGAAGCACCAAAATCATTATCCATAGTAAACCCAGATATGAGAAATACTAGTGGTATATGAAAGGACAAAGTCCATACATATTACAAGTCTGCATGTATATGGACCAATGATCAAGTTGACTGACATAGATAAGGCTAGTTAAAATAACATAACCCAAATTGTAAGTTTTCATTACATAAATCATATGGAAAAGCTAAATGAATAGCAGAGCGACGAATCTGGGAGTTGCCAGACCATGAATTATGAATCTGAAACAAAATTATAAGAGCACGAGTTAATATAGTTTTGAGCTCTCACGATTTGTGATGGTTTCACAATGGTAGGAGAGAACAAATCGTGAAAATCAAAACTGACGTTGATACCTGTAGCCAGACAACAGTGTATAGTCAACCTACTGAAGAGATACGATGTATATAGATATATTCACCGTAACCTAAACTAGAACGAGCCGAACAATGAAGTTAAAAATTCTCTTACCTGTGGAAATTGTCGATATGGTTATAAACTTTCACCTGGAAGAAACCAAACAAAGGGAACGAGTGAGATCTCAATTACATTAGAGGAGTGCTGAGAGTGTAAAAATATCCTAAACATTAAAAATAGATAAACAAATTCCAAAACACGAATTCAGTCTCACCACTGAAGAAGGCTATTCCATTTCAAATATAGAAGGAAGAGTTTCGAGAAGTCATCAAACTACGATTACGTTGATGAAATATCGCCTCGAATATACGCTGGCAGAAAGCCACAAAAATAGCTAGAAACCAGGGAAATGGGTAAACAAGTTAAAAGATGCCTTATGAAAACAACAAGTGAATCTCTGAGATACAACGTATGAGACAAACCTTTCCACGATTCAGAGCTAAGGTTAATACTACTAATAGAACAAATCGAACAGAGGAATCAATCTAAGTAAGAGGAAATAAAATACGACATCTACTTGCAGAAAAATTCAAGGGTTGCAAGTCAAATCCCGTGCGCATAAAGATTAATAGAAATCGATTTAAACCAGGAGTCGAACAAAAGAACTCGTTTAAACAAGAGTATGGGAGAGAAATTTAATTTACTTGGACATTCTACAACTTAGTGGAGAACTGCGAGCCATATAGGGAAAGAGCATTGGTATCATCAAATAAGTGAAAGTGCTTAGAAAAAAAATATCCAAAGCTAAATCTGGAAGACGAAATGAGCTTGCTCGTAAAAGAACACAAATCTTATATACCTCAGCAAAACCCTAAGGAATGACACAGTTCGACCATCCACGTGTAGGGCAATAACACCTGCATCGTAGAGGAGTACCAGTACTTTTCAAAAAAATAAATACACAAGAATATAATATGTATATCAAATCGTGGAGCCGTAAGGAAAATCCCTGAGGCAAATACGATCGTACTCCTTAACGCATTCGCATGGGTTATAAAACATCACAATTAATAACAGAACCTCGAATACACTTAACATATAGCAAGTGGGATATTAATGAGGGTCTCGGAAACAAAAACGAGGAGTGTACGGAGCCAGAAGTGTAAATGGAATTTATGATACCATAAATTTCGCAGAGCCGAAGTGGGATTTCCAATAGAGGCGAATACAATGCTCCATTAAGCGATCAAACTAGATAGAGAAGTGACTAGAAAAGCATGAGATGTAAGGCGACGGACCCATATATCTAGTTACATGTTAACCCCATATAAATCGAAAAGAAACTTAAGTTCGAATGATACTCTGTGTAATCACATGTGGTTAAGAGGAGCAACGATTTTCATGACAAACGTATATGCATACAATAAAAGCCTACGTGGAAATTCAACGTGTTATGAAAATAGATATTGTTGGAAGGCTTAATCTCATAGTTATGATATATTAAGTTGAAAATTTATAGCTATGATATACTAAGGCCAAATGTTATAGCTATGATATAGCTACGATATATCCAAATTTTAATAGGTATAAAGTGATATATACTCCAAAGTGAAATATGAATATGAAGAACCAAGAATAGAGAAAGTATATTGTTATTTAATGTAACAAGAAAGAAAATTCGAAGGATTCGTAGAGGAATGTGTACCTCCATTAAGAATTTTTTTTTTTTAAAGTAGAGACGTTACATTTTCATCTTCTAATTCTATCTTCCTATTTCATATAGAATTTGATTTGTACTTCCATAGAAACAGATTATAGTTACAACTTTAGTGATTTATGGGAGTAGTATCAATCTCCAGATTTAAAACATTAGCAGGTTTAGAACTTCTGGATGATTTTTCCCATAATTCTTATTCCTACAACTATTTAAAATTGAGAGGATTAAGTTCTTCTAAATCGTTCTGTTAAATGTGTGGAATATCAATTTTAGAATTTTTGAAGTAAAATAACATCTACAGTGATTAACCATACTGCATAATAACAAGTAATTCTTAACCATTCATAAAAATTGTGAGCATACCACTTCTGCAAATGACCAATCCTCCCAACCTTAGAGTTATTTTATCCCCAGCAATCACCCCCGAGTTGAGATCATCTCCTAGAACAGACCAACCCCAATCTGTTCTGGAGTAGCTTATTTAAGCTTCTGCTCCCCAAAGCCTGTTTCTAATTCTGTGTCTAGAATTACAAGATGGTTTTATTCCTGTTTGCCTAGGCTTCCCTTATTTAATGACTTTTAAAGCTTCTTTCTACTTTTCAAGGTTTTTACCTCTTCCCAACTATTCTCCACCTCATTGGGGAAATCTAGATTTTTCCTCAAAAATCTAAATTAGAAATAAATTCTTTCAAGGATTTTTGAAAGATTTTTGGGAAAAGTCTTAGCCTCTTTCCATACCTCATGGATTTGGCAAGTGATCTCAAAAATCTCATTTGGTCAATATGTACAGAAATAGTTTATTTATTTTTTATGATTAAATAATTAATTACATCCACACCATAACTATCCATTGGGGTCCACTCCCCTTTGGATTGAAGTTCAAATGTCTAACTTGAACACATAAAACAAGGGGTGTTACACATGCAAAGGCATATATATTCCAAAAGAGTCTCCAACGAAGCATGTAGCTTCCTTCACGAGTCTTCCGAAAGGAAACCTCAATGCTAGTGAGCATGTAAACATATGTTTTATTTTGTAAAATTATGCAATGAAGAATATAAATACATGTCTTCTTTTTCAAAGATTATACTAAACAATCATTTCCAATATATTTTAGCACCACATGCTATCTTTCCCACCTACAAATATTTATATTCATTCCAATGAAAGTTATTACTTATGTTGCATGCCTATGCGTGATCTTCTTCCAAAAGGAATTAACATCATAATCACGATAAAAATTAATCACTCAGTTTGTTCATCTAAAGAAATATAAATGAGTAGTTCCTCTATCCATGGATCTATTAAATAACCATTCTTTACTAACAACATGGTAATCTATTCATGGAATTATGAATTAACTAATATTCACAAACACCATGGTAATCTACCCATGGTTTTATGAAATAATTAATCTCTATCAACACCATGGTAAACTATTTATGGATTTATGAAACTATTCATAGATTTATTAATTCATTACTATTTAGAACATGGTTAATGAATATAAATATGAGAAAAATTCTCTTTTCTTCATTTCCTAAACTAAATGAGTACAAAATCCCTTTTAAAATAACGATCACGCATCTTCTATTTTCTTGCTTATACCATATTATGTAAATATTTATATTAAAGAGCTACCATCTTTAATATATTCAAGAAAACCTCTTTTAAAATATAGAGCATGCATATTCTATTTTCTTGTTATGCAATATTATATAAATATTGATATTAAAGAGTTACCCTCTTTGAATCTATTCAAGAAAATATATTTTAAAATATAAAACATGCATATTCTATTTTCTTGCTTATACCATGAATTTAGTATGCATCTCTTTCAATAACATAATAATTATTTATATGCACACTACTATTTCAAGAAAAGAACAATGATAATCCTTACCTCTTAAAAACATATTAGTCAAACCAGAATTTAAAGATACATTGTCTTCTTTTCATGGTATCCTTACTCTACTCCATACGCTACTGAACTGTAGGTAAGTATATAATGAACGATAGGTTCAAGACAAGAACTACCTCTCTCTTGGTGACACTTTTGAAAGGAGGCACACTACCTTGACAACTAACACTGCCACATTGGTACGTAAGCCATGTATAAGGGTTCGGAGGTCCTTCGACTGGATGAACACTCCGTTGCATATGAATTTCAATGGCGGAACCTTTAAATACCAGTTGAACCCATATATTGCTGTATCGCGAGGAGGGAACCTCAATATTTTTTGACCTCTACAACCCAATGGAGACCCACCCATCACCATCCTCCATCATAGCACTCTGCGGTCATGATCGAGTGCATTCGCATTAATATGCTCCCAGCTTTTCCAATTTGAAATTGTGTGGCAAAGAGTTGTGTCTAAATCAGTAATCTAGGTTCCAAGTAAATAAAGAATAACAGGTCATTACCAAGAATTGGTTTTACATTAATTGTATCTTGATTTTCTTGGTTTGAATAGTTAAAGATAGCAACGTAATAATTATTTACCACTAGTACGTGTGTTACAAAAATGTTATAAAATTAAATTAAAATAAAATATTTTAAAATATATTGATTGTGAAATAAGCTATGGTTATTGGCCATGTGGTATTGATAAACCATGGTACTGACCCATGATATTATAACAAATCCTATTTACATGCTAATAATATCGACCATAAATTGGGGCTAATTTCCATGATTAAGAATCACATCATATTGCTATAAAATATTTCCATTGTGAAAGAAGTGACATTGAATTGGCCGATGGCATGGTAACAAAACCTATTGACAAGTTAATAACAGATTTTACATATAAAAAATTGACTTTAACTTTTTATTATATATTGAGCAAACATTTAAATGTTCCGAGGTTTTATATTACTTTTAACATTTTATTTATTACTTTTTTTAATAATTTAGTGCACATATAAATGTTAAATGTTAAACATTTATCCTTGACATTTGTACCCCACATAAGTGGGTAGAGCACCTCTCAAGAAATCATCGATAATTAATAAGTATAAAATATTTAATAGTGATCAAGACAAAGGTTTAGGATTTAATGTATTTTTTCTTTTAAATTTAATTAAAAAATGATGGTCCTATAATGAGATTAACATAAAATATATATATAATATTTTTGAGCATATAATTTGTTATGGTTTTTGGGTAAGTGATAATCATAAGCCTTGCTATTGTAACAAAGTGGAAGTTTATTTATAGCTTAACAGTATCCATGATAAAGTGCAAGTAACTTCAGGGTTAAGAATGTTGTTAGGGTTAAGCATTGTTGTTAGGGTTGAGCATTTCCATCACCTTAAATTTAGAAGAGTTATTGAGATTGAGAAAAGGCCTTGTTTGTTTTCATTGTGGGATCACATCTCTCTACTCTGAGTAGGGTTCATTTTTCCTTTGGCTCGTGTTTTCTTTTTCTTCTTTTTTTGCTGGGTTTAGGCTTTATATATATATATATATATATATATATATATATATATATATATAGAGAGAGAGAGAGAGAGAGAGAGAGAGAGAGAGAGAGAGAGAGTAATGTAGTAGGTTTGATGTTTTTTAGGTTTCTTAATTTATTTTGTTAATTTATAATCATATATTTTAAATAACATTTCTAATGTTGACCAAGTTTTAGTCTATATTTGGTATTTTCTTCCTTTTTATTTAGTATTATTTTTATTTATACGTCCATTTATTTATTTATTTTTATTTCTATATTTATTTATTTTTATTTTTTTTACTTAGTCTTTATTTATTATTTTATTATCTTATATTTTTTTTATGATGGTGTTTAATTATTTTTCTTTTATTTATTAGTTGGTTGTTTTTATTTTGAGTGTTGATCGTATTTGTGATTTTCAATGTCTAATTTTATGGATTTTATTTTATAAAATGTGTAATATTTATTTTAATATTTATTTAACATTTATTTTCCATTTATCTAAGGTATTCAATGTCGGTTTTAAAATTTCTATGTGATTTACACTCTCAAATGTTGTTAGATTTTTTTTTAAATGTAGATATTTATGTTATTTTTTTTAATTGATGGTAATAATAATTGAAAATAAAGTTATATTTTAGCTAATTTTAATAACCTTTTTTCCATTTAGCAAAGATAAATGTTTTGATGAGTATAATGGATGAATTATTATTTACATTTACCAACCATTTAATATATATGACTGCATCCTATTAGTAATCATTAATATTATAACTTGTATTATAGCATTTTCCTTGCTTATTGTATAATTAAAATTAATGTTTTTTCAAATTAATTTTCAAGCCTCCCTTACCATGAAAGTCTTCAAATCCCATTCCCTTTTTAACATCTTTGTTTTACTATTTTGGATTTATTGAGAAAGTCTTCCAATCCAATTCCCTCTTTAACATCTTTGTTTTACTATTTTGGATTTGTTGAGAAAGTCTTCAATTCCTCTTCCCTTTTTAACATCTTTGCTTTACTATTTTGAATTTGTTAAAACTTTGTTACTTTCTTACTAGAAAGGCCACCCTTGGTATGAAATTTAACGACTTATTCATGCTTTAAATATTTGAAAATAAAAGTTAACTATACAACAATTAACAAATTGTTGTTATGAGAAAATTATCATAAAATTAATACATGACATAAAACTATATTAAAAAAATATAACATTAAATTCTTGTAATTAAAGATATATCACATTTTTTTTTAAATATAATTTATTTAAACAAAAATACAAAATTAGTATAATTAAAGACATATCACACCTTTTTTTTAAATATAATTTATTTAAATAAAAATTAGACCTTAACTTTAATCCACGATAAGTTTACCTTAAAAGAAATATATTTACTTATATTAATTCACCAACGTAGTTATCGTTTCCTCAAACATAAGAAATATATTTACTTATATTAATTCACCAACGTAGTTATCCTTTCCTCAAACATATCTCAATTGTAATTGAAACGGATAGGCATGTGCATGAACTTTATTAAAAACGTTAGATAACCATACATCATTAGTTTAATAACTTAACCAGATGGAAACGTTTTTGTATGTTCATTCAAATAAATTTGAATTTGAATTTTGAATAACGGATTAGAAAATTGGGTGAACCGTTGGTTGCCAAGAGGAATAATATGCGAGGGCAACCACCAACATCAAGCAAAACGATCCAATTGAAATTTAGTGGAGCAACGTCTAATTTTTAAGCTCAACGTGGGACATGTGTCATCGTTTTAGTGGAGAAAGGAGCTGGACGCTTTAGTGAAACAACGTCTAATTTTTAAGCTGAACGTTGGACACGTGTCACCGTTTTAGTGGAGAAAACAACTGAAAGCCAAAGCCTGCTTTTTATCCACTAGTTCCATTCTGGAAAGATAAAAATGATCGAACCTGTCCCGAGGTTTTCTTGAGCTTTCCAATTATGTGAAATGCAGGCATGATGTTTGATCAGGTGTTTGATCTATGGGACTGCGGCTATTCTCTCTGGTACGTTCTTCGCTTCTCTCTGGTATTTAGAAATCAGAGGATTCTTCTTTCGCACATGTTCTTGTGTTGTCTCGGCGTATGTGTGTTGGGTTGTCTCGGTGTGTGTGTGTTGGGCTATGTGTATAGTGTGTATACTACAGAGAGGAGATGGCATGGAATTGACAGATATTTAACAGCAGATTTTTGCAGAGAGGAGATGGCATGCATGGCATTGGCAGATTCTTAAGTTCTTTTGCACGATGGGGTAGCCTGTTTATTTTATTTTATTTTATCTTTCGTTTTTTATTTTCATTAATTCGAACAATGCTTGGATCTGTAGATGGTGTTTGAGTTTGATTTAAGGATCTGTTTCATCGATATTTAACGCGTAGGGTTTTGCAAGATCTGATTTCTTGAGTGCTTTTTTTCATGATTTTGCATTTCTGGTACTTCTGGTTCTAAAAGCCAAGGTTATTATGAATTAGGGTATTATTAATTTCCTCTCTTATAGTTCTGTTAAGCCCTAGTTTTCCTTCAAAGAACAACAAAATTGTTTTTGAATTCATAATTTATTTCCTCAAAACTAAGTTTACATTGAGGTAGATATTGTTTCTTTATATTAAAAAACTTAAGCGTGCATCTTGGATTTTATTTTATTTTGTTTTTCTAAATGTGTGAAAAACGTAAACTGCCTGCCATCGCT